>QXVX01009870.1:0-26865 GCA_013436065.1 Halocynthia aurantium | reverse complement strand
TTAGATTTGGACAAAAAATAAAAAGACCTCGGAACCAGAGCCAGAATCGGATTCTAAAGATGATTTTATTGACGTAAGTTAAAAATTTCAGTATCCCCAGTTCTACTCCAAGAACTTTAAAACCCTCATTAGCATCCCTACATACAAGTGCAATTTTATTTTCTAGTTATAAGATTGCATTGAATTAATTAAATATTATTAATTGAAAAATTAGGATATTAGTAACTTCGGAGCAAAGAGAGCAAGTACAAAACCGGTCAAGCCTGTTCCTCCGAAGAAATTTGATGACAACAGAATGAGAAACGAAATTATAAATCAAGCATTGCAGCAAAGAAGGAACCCTGGTATCTATGCTATGATTAAGTTTTGATATATACAGTAGATGTCGGTTTATATGTATATGAAAATCACACAAAGACTAATGACACCCCAAGCAGTTAAAAGACAAAACTAATTCATGACAGTATCACAGTATCTAAAATACACCTCAGAAATTTGAGTGTCGAATTATACGCAGACATATACAGTATTGCTTATTTACTTTACTTTGTTTGACTGAATTCCCTACTTCAAATTTCAGGTGAACCAAAGGTGTCTCTTGAAGTCACGCACACCGGCACCATGACCCCAAATTCCCAGGTCCCAGAGGGTGAACTATCTCGAAGGACTGCTGTTCAAGGCACATCTATGCTGGCCAAGGTTATCATCAATGGGAAAGTGGCATGTACTACAGACAACAGCTCTCTGACATCTGATCTCAAAGTCTACTTTGGTCATGTCTATAAAATCAGAATTATACAATGGCCGGACACTCTCAAGGTTCAGCTTTATGAAGTGGGTTTTGTTAACAATTCTCTTTATGCGGAAGTAGAACTGGCCATACCGGATGGTTCGATAAACTCCGCGAATGCCCAATTATTTCCAGTAGAAATATCCAACGACAAAGTCCTCGCTTACCAGCATGAAGGTGTTGGTAGCAGCACCCCCTTCACCCTACGTTCAAACACCAATGTACCCATTGTGCTGAGGTCTAGAGGGCAATTATTCTGCAGTGTTGCTTGGGGCCTAAATCCTGACGGTAAAGTTATGGCCCCGAAGTTGTTTATGCAGCACGGGCCGGGGCTTGAAACCACCAAGAGTATTTATACTGAGCCCCAGGTCAATCAAATCAATGTAGTGGGGTCGACCAACCTGCAAGACCCTGATGCGGCAACGCAGTGGTCACAAGAGGGAAAATTAGATCCGAATGATCCCGGAAATTCAGCATTGATGACAAATGTGCATGTCAAAGATGGTAAGCATTAACATCTTTGTACTTGTTTTTTCACATCACATTCCTGCAGACATCATAAATGGAGTTGGTGTGTACCGAATCCACAGCTCTGGTTCTAACACAGTAGGAAAATTTATATTGAAATCATGTCCATGAAAAAAATTGCAAGAACATTTCATTTTCCAGGATTTATACCTTTCGAAGATTATTTTCGACTCGACCAGCTCCAGGAAGAATTTAACTTTGTTACCGACGAAGAACTTGAGGCCTCTCAGCGTCTTCGTTTGCTAGAGTATCGCTACAAGGAAGTTATGGAGTTTAGGAACCTCCGCATGGTTCCCGCTCACGATTACGAAGTTCTGGATTCAGCTTTCACCGTTTATGAACGTCGACTCAAAGAGAAAGTATCACTGGCCGAGGTCGGAGAGAGAAAAGTGTTTGCAGGAACATTGAGTGCGCACAGGTTAGGATTCTGATTTTTTTCTCATATCTTCACTTCACCTAATAACTATTGCTTACCTAAATGTTCAGGCTTGAAGTTTTGAAGTTTCGACAACACGTGAGGGATTCTGTGTTGACAAGATTTTTTTCCGAGCGTCACCATCATACTTGGCAGGTTCGATCCATTATTTCTATTTTATCTGGTAATCATGACTCATTGGTGTTGCATCATTGACACATTAGGACATGGTTCGAGAAGACAATGTGCCAGATATAGGAACTTTCGGTGGAACCGTGATTAAGGCGTTTGAGCCAAAACGACCTTTGAAACCGGCACGTAGCGAGCGCAAGAAAGCGACTGCACAAAACTTGACTGAAGGAAGTGTTTCCTTGATGGTAGCCATTGTTCGAGCTTATAATCTCCCTGTGCGAGATAGACTACAACCTGAAGCAAGAACGGAAGGTATTGTCCTTATTTTATATAGTGAAGAGACTGAATCCCACACTTCTGCCTGGGCCAAATTCTTAGCCACACATGCCTCTTCTTGGTGCTAGGTCCATCAATCTACTGCAAATTCAATCTTTTTTATAAATTAAATTAAAACTTTATATACCAATTTATTTAGCTGTTATTATTTTGAATTTTAAAATATTTAAATTATTTTTCATGTTTTTTTAGGTTTGCCTGCAAGTATCCTGAACAGATCAACTCCACAATTGAATCAAGATAAAGAGACTTTAGATTTAGCTCCATTCGTCTCTGTCTCATTCCAGGGTAATGTGAAAGCAACGAAAGTGGCGCAGGGACCGAGTCCGACGTGGAATGAAAAAATTGATGTATGCGTATTTCTTATTTCGATATTAATTTTATGTATCGTTCTGAATTTTATCTCTACTGGTTTTATCTCTAGGTTAGTACTATGAGCATATATCTTTTACCGTGTCATTATTGCAGATACACTTTAGCATGAGTAATACAAAGGCAAATTCAGTTTCAGCCATTAACCTGACCTATTTATTCCTTTTTCAGCTCCCGTTCTCTGCTCCGAATAATGACTACAGTACCGTGAATCTCCAAACAGTTGATGACACTTTGTTTATTCATGTTTTTGACAGGTTTCAGAATGAATTCAAACATTTTAACTTGGCCCTTGAATTTTTTATATATATAATTTTTTCTTTGTCCAGAGTTTTGTGGGATGCAAGTGAAGATAGTCGGGATAAGAACGAGATAGGGGACAGTTCCGGTGTCGCTTCTGGTGTCATATCGCACCGCATACACAACTATTGGCTCGGCTCACTCAAGATTCCATTTTCAACTGTTTACCAGCAGGGAAAGATAGATGGAACTTTCAAAATCAACGTACCGCTTGTCATGCTGGGTTATAATCCTGAAAGAGTGGTAATATACCTTAATGAACAATTATACATTTCTAACTTCTAACTAATAATTTTAGGGAACCAGAAATAGCCAGATTGTCCTGCAAAATAGTGATCCCAGTCTCTGAATCTTTCTACCAATTAAATAACATTTATATGAGCTTACAAAAAAGTGTTGTCAAAACTACACAAATTTTGATTTATTTCAGCCATCCAAATCATCAGATCCGTATTTACAAATGGAATCTCAACTGCTTCAGCCTTCCGAAGGATCCTACCTCACCGTGTTCATCACGCTCGAGCCGGAGCTGACTCAGCCGGAGCCGGTCCGTCAGAGATTCCAGACCCAAGAAGATGAGAGCCTCATTCTGAAATCTCTTCAATTCACAGAAGAATGTCAGAAGAAATTCCCGACAAGACCGATAAAAACAACAGTGATCGACGTAAAAGGGGAGTCTGTGTTTTTGACGAGGTAAGACTTCATTGTTAACTAATATAGGAAAGTCATTGAAGGAAAATAGCACCTATTGCAAGCACTGTCATTGTGCCCCTGTTATTTTCCATACCTGCCATATCTTGTGTACACCACCAGTCCTGCTTCGTAGTTTTTAGTTCCATTTTTTCTAACTTTCCAGATATATCAAACCACTGCAACCTCCGCCTGAATTATTGGAAGGTTCAAGTCCTAATTCGCTTGTGACTGCAGAAGGTCTTGCCCGTTTCGTGTCTCTCATACCATTTGTATCTGACAGCATTGCATATGCAGGAATTTGTGATTTATGGAGTACATGTGATCAGGTATATATTATAAGATGGGTAGTCACAAAATATACTTTTGTTCTTGATTATTACAGTTACAGTATAATGTTTAGGAAATATGGATTTTAAACTGATCTATGAAATGCACAAAATCCTAAATTTATTGTCATTTCTATTATTGATATGAAAATGATTTTTTCTTTGAAAGTTCCTTCAAATGCTTTGTGGAGACGAGGAAGAACATGCTCTCCTCTTGCTCAATTTTTTTCTCTTCATCGGAAAAGAAGCTTACCTTGTGCTTGGCCATGCAGTGCCAGAAGGACAGACTGCATATGTGCTGACGAAAGAGCAAAGCCAGGTTGGTTTTAATACCTAATATAATATGCAATTCTGCACATTCAATCTGGGTAACTATAATACTTTTAATCAGATGATTCGATTGAATTATTCAACGGGATCTGTTTCATTCAACCTTAGATAAGGAATGCTGCTCCAAATCCTAGAAAAACTTCACTGTATATTGGTCAAACCCTTCTCATGCTTGCTCTCGTGTTTAAAATTAAAATTCACCATTGCTGTAACGTTTTGTTTTCCATTTTAGGAATTCTTGCTTTGGAATGCAAGCACTGGACAACATTACAAAACAACTAATTACTTATGTCCAATGCAACGGGTTTCTGCTTTGGTCAATCAGGTAATGATTGTAGTAGTGATAGTACTGATTTCCTTATTGCCACATGGGTGCTATATACAGGGTGTCTCTGCACATTGATAGCAAATTTGGGATTCCATTTAGGGTTTAAATACAAAAAGAATTCTCAAAGGTAAATTTTGACTGATAATAAATTTGCTGATTTGTTTGGACGAAAATCTGAGAACAAAAATAGTCATCATTGTGTGAAAATCGTGACACCCAGTATTTTTTCCTAATTAGGATATTTAAATTATTTTTATATTGCTTGTAAGTTAATCTTTTTCTTCTGTAGGATAACATCTGGTTCAACCAGCAAGTTCACGATGTTCCATTCCAAGTGAACTTTGATCTGCGAGGTGGTGCCTGGAAACCGTTCTTCAAACCTCCCGGACCGACACAACTAGCCTCCGTGCAGCCTGAGTCGTTGAGTTACAGAATGACAGATCTGGTATATGTTCGTACTTTGGAGGAGAGAATCGAAAGATCGTTGAAGGACGCGATCATGCAGATGAGGCCGAGACATGTGACGAGATGGAATAGATCTTGTTCATCTGCGTTGCAGCAGATTTTGACTCAGTTGGAAGGAGAGAGGTAAGAAAGAGCTAGATTACTTTTCATTACTGAAATTGCTTACAAATATAACTAAAATTGATGAAAAAATAGCACTATGCTTTTCTAAGATCTGTCACTGATGTGACTGACTGGTTTAAATGAATAACTTTGACATTATTCCTCATACAGTCCCTGACATTCAGACCTATGCTGTACTATTAAAATACTGTTTCAGACGGAAATTAGGAACTCGAGATATGCCTCCGACCACGTCAAGGACGAATCTCCTTCAGGGAGATCACACTCATCACTTATCAAGGTTGATTGGCAACGCAAAGTTCGTAGGTTTCCCGATGGATATGCCCTTCACCGACATCGAGACCATCGTTAAAGCAGTGCGCAGTACTGAAGTACATAAAATTCAAGATAAAGACATTGAATTTGCCTTAGCTGTTCACATACATGCTTATCCTGCATCTGTGCTTTGCGCCTGGGTCTATGTTGCTGCAATTAACAACACACGTAGCCAGGAATAGAATGTTCTAATAGATAAATTTATGTAATCGACGAAATAGATTTTTAATTATTTTAGATTAATTCAGTATTTACAAAATTTTTCTCTATTTTTAATTTTTATGGAAACAATTTTATTTTTTTACACTCGATTTTATAGTATAGTAGATGGTGCTGCTCTGTGTTAAAAATGTTTTAAGGTTTTTTAAAAGCTTACTGTTGAAAAACTTTTGCTTCATGTTCAATAGGTGCCAAAGAGGTTATTTTTAACAGATATTTTGTTAAACAGAAGATGAAGAGTTGTGAATTCAATTTCCATCCTCCTGAACACCTGCTTTTGGGGCGATGAACGGTATGTTTTTATAATTGTGCACTTGTGCAATGTCAACAACTATGAATTCATTTTTTACTTTGCCTATTAATACGTCATGGAATTGTCAAATTGCACCTTTTGCGATTAAAATCTAGAATATTATAAATTTATGTATGCGGGTTAGCCTAGAAATTGTTGTCTGTATCTTCGCCATTTTCTATCTAAAGAATATGACGATAATATTACTTTTTAATGAGACACCTCCAGTTAAACTCCATTTTGTATACGCCATGCTTTCAGCATGTCTTAGGTATCCTCTTTAGCAGTCGAACATTTCCATAGTTGGCTTTCAAAATTATCGTCCTGTTTTGCAAACTTCATTTATTAGTACATTCAAAATTCTTTTCCCGAAAAATCTAAAAAATTCCCTTAACCAGACAGGTGGCCAGCAGAGTAGTTTAGATTTAAATTTTTAATGTTATCAGCACGCGATAGGCAGGCTTTAGGCGCTCGTTTTTATTTTTCAAAGTTAAACATTGACTTTGACATGATTGAAGGTCTTTAATTGCTACTGCGCGTGGCAGACTGTTCGTATTTGTTTTTCGTAACTTTAGTCAAACAGCGATCGTCGCATAGCATCTGGACAATTGAGCGTCGGTGAACGTACGTGCGCCCTCTTGTAAGAAAAATGGTCACGTGGTATAGGTATGCGCCTCCAAGATTCAATTATTTATGCGGATCAGCAGCAGCTCTGCGCAAACTGACAGTAAAAGGAATTGCCTGTTTTGGCCACAAATTCTGAATGGTCGAGTTGTTGCCTTCGTTTTCTTGCTAATTATTTGGTTCCATCGGCTATTTTCGATAATTTCATGCAGTCTAATGCTAACATTTCTCGCTGTCTGTAATATTAAATTAAACGAATTGTAACGATCTTAACATTAACGATTTTGTTAACGAGTTAATGTGTTTACAACTCGCAATAAATTTCTCTGAATGAATGAGGCAATGATAAGGAAATAACATGACCTTAGCTGCAGAGTTGAATGGGGATTCCATTCATAAATTCATTACCGATACGCAGGAAATATATTCACAATTGCGCGTGGAAAAACAGCGAACCAAACCCGTTGACCGATTAGTTCTAGGAATTTTTGGTGCAGAGACATTTTTATGAATCGGAAAGGATTTTTTCATCGCTTATTGTAATACTCGATTCCACGAAATTTCGTTGTATATATGAGCTGAAGTATAGAAATCGTATTACTCAAGGGACCGGGTAGACTGAATAGTTGTGGTGAATACTGATGACTAAAATAGTGATCAGACCATGCCCTTGTAGGGTCTAGAGAGGCTGGTGAAGTCTATACCTACTATGTCCCTTAGGCCTAGGTAACCTAATTTCGAGGGTGCCTTAACCCAAGATATTCAGTAAAGGTTTTCAATATTTCTCACTTAACAACCCACAAATCTTAAAACAAAGCGTTCAGCTAATATTGATTCGTATTTGGGACGATGTCCATGAGATAGAACAGCTGAACTATCTGTCATAGTCCATGCCCCATTGCTGAAATGTAATTAATGACAAGGACTCTTCCTCAACATAATACAATATTAATGACACCGATTAGTATTCGTAGTAATGTAAACAGAATCGTCGAATTCACATTCCGTTTATGGGTTACTACCACAAATCGGAATTAATGGAATCATAAATAATTAACGTATCTAAGTAATACCTGGTTTCACGTATCGCACATGGTTTGTTCCTCACTCTTGCAACATAATATACCTGTCATTTTTTAAGGAAATCGGATAGTCCTCGTTTCTCCATTTGATTCTAACGTCTTGCCAAAGTAGGTAGGTAGGGATCATTATGGCATCCATAGGCATTCTCGACTTCTATTAAGAAATTCATAAAAAGGAGAGTATAGTAGCATCGAACCAGTGACTTTTCAAAGGTCAAAGGACATACAGTATTATCTTAGTAACAATGATATAGTAATAAAAACTGTTTCAACGATATATTTCGATATATATTCTTAATTTTATCATCCCCACGCATTAAGTACTCACCTACCGACTTGTTAAGTCTTAGCCAATAAACTTATAGAGCCTGATGTGTAAATTCTGATGAAAGAAGTAACTGGGCCGTAAAACATATTACAGGTGCCATGTAGACTGGTGATGTCGTGTTTAAGGCGAATCATTAGTGCAATTGCTCCGAATTTTAGGCGGCCGGCTATTGTCTCTCGGGCACGAGTTCGCTGTACGAAATTATCGTAGACACGAGCGATTTCGGTCGCGTTCGAAATGAAAGAAGCACGCGTCCGTAGACCAGCCGTCGTGAGAATTCATAAAAAGAACGAATAAATATTTATGATGTACAGAACTATACTCTCGCCAGTCTGCTGCTAGCGGCTGCTGCCTTGTCAAGCTTCAATCAAGCTATTCTAATGTAACGCTTTTAATTCGAAGGCTGATGAAAATGCTATAAATTATGAAACTATCATAAACATGAGCATTAGACATAGTGCCTGTGGTGGGATGCCGAACACGTGAGTGGAAATGATATAAATGCGATATGGGAATAAGCTGGGTGAACATGCAGAGTTACTGTTTACAATATATTACAGATGTACTCTGCATTGTATTAAGTTCGATTTAATGTATGGTTATAATCATCGAAGAATGTGTAATAATAATATAGTAATAAAGTAAGTAGGCTATCATTGAGAATGGCCGTAGATCCGGATTAACCGATTATTTCTTTGCTTTCGATTAAACAATTCAGAGTCATGATAGACCAAGGGTTTGCATAACATTAATCTAACATACTGTTCTTATGGGACATTGAATTATTCTGTATTCATTCAATATATGGCTATATCATCCATAATATATTTATTTAAATATCCGCTTGGTGGTCGATCACTTAATGAAAATTGAGCTTCAATATAGAATTTTAAATTAGTAGTTAAAAACAGCGCCGACCTGGCCATGTTTCTGAATGGAGGGCAGAGGTCGGCGTCATTATCGTGAGTTAATGAAATGTTTTACGAGGTTGTAATGAGATGGCTTTTGTGTATTTCTCGCTCGAACATCTCTGATGTAATGTTGTCATCAACTGAAGGTGTTATAAACGTGTAATAAAAGAAGGAATGATATGAAACGCCTACGCATAAAAAGTAGGAGGCATTATCTACCTTGAAGATACTACCCTTGTTAGCATAGAATGTGAAAACTTATATTTCATGTTCAGTATAAAGTGTGTAATACATTTTCACTGCTATAAAACTCTATATTTCAGTTGTGGTAAGAGAATGATAATTTGATAACATTTTGGCAACAACGTCTTCGATAAACGGTATTTCCACTTTAAAGTCGCGTAATGAAAGTGAATGACAGATAGGCTTAGATAGATTATTACTCTACAAAGGTGTTGCCAACTGCAGAAGGCCTTTCCAATACACACAGGATCATGCCGACAGGTTTTCCATTTTCGGAAATCCTTTTCAAGCACTCGCGTTAATCTACAGTTAAGCTGATAAGTACGAGATAGACAAACATTAAGCATGCTATCTTGATTGTTATGGGCGAAATTACGATACCCCTTAAAGATAAATAGCAGCTATAAACAAAGCGTATTTGCTCTGCACCTGCTATTGTTAGAGACGTTCAGTCGTACAGGAAGCCGGGACAAAAACAAACGTTCAGGATGTAGTGTATGAATGAAAACCTAATTGCTGAATTAATTTGCTTTTGAATAATAATTTAACACGCGGGAAAAAATGCGCCACGTATATAAAGTTTTGTCGGTAGTGTAATAATTGGATTGGTACGGTGTTGTCTTCGAGATACTGACATTACAATGTTGAGTATAAGATAGAATGGGAGTATAAGAACTATTGGTTGTGTGCGCGTACAGTTGAATTTTTAACCAAATGGTTTAAATGACAGATGCAGTGTTTACAATCGAAACTGAGTTTCGTTAGAGTACTACCAGCAGGATAGCATATACAAATGTGTACGACCACTCGTCCGGCCTTTCAGGCGATTAGGGGAAGATGAGCAATGAGAGCGAGTGGAAAAAATTATCTCTTTGTAACATCAGAAACGACATATGGTTAACGGGGGAAGATTATTTTTGCGAGAGAAAAAAAGGCGCAAGAGATAGAGGACCGGCATTCCAGTTCGTACAGTAGTTATAGAATCGCCTTGTGAGTTACAAATAGGTCAGCCTTGTTTCTTCCAGTTCACTGGCGGTGTATTGTGTTAGTAAGAGTCGGGGATGCAAAAATATGTTGATTTTATAGGATATCGAGGACTTCGGAAGTTATATAATAATTTAAAAATGTATATAACTATGATTAGTTGAGATGATGTTCAACAGTGAAGCTTAGTGGTGTCGTGTAGTATTGCAACTAGCAGTATATTAATTACATTGATCTGTTGAGTTATATTACATTCCGTTTTCGCGTGATGTAGATTAATGTTGTGTTATGCTTTGAAATTGTTCAGTATGTTAGCAACAGGAGTTAAAGATACATGTATAGATCTTCGGGTATTAAGTTTGTACAACAGTGTTATGTCCTATTCTAACGTACGTAATTTGCAATATCATTTTGTTTTTATCCATCAACAGTATATTGATTTTTGTTGCCGAGTTATATTATTCGTTTAATAAGCTAAGCATTTTGGATATCACCCAAAGTCTTCGAACGAGCTCGTCCACAACCGAGCTAAAACAATGCTGCACTGGACTGTGTATTTGTCTATAATACTCGTATCAGTCCAGGTATTTTTTACGTTGAAGGAAGATGGAACGGTAAGTTACTTCATATACATCATGTTCAAACCTTAGAATATAATTTAATACTTTATTTCGAGTTTTTCAATCAAAAATCACACTCGTATTAAGACGCTGTACGTTGTTTTCTATATAATTTTATTACATTCCAAGCGGGGGTTATTGCATAGGTTAAAAGTTAAAGTTCAATGCAGGTGAGAAACTGATTGTACAGCATACAATTCGAAACGTTGATATTTCGATAATACGATTGCAAACAAGATTTAGAAACCGTTTGGTTTTCCGTTGTTAAAGTTTCAGGCACGACAAAATCCTGTTATCACGCCATGCACAATTCCAAACGTTTTATCGTTTTAATTGACGATTAAAAGTTACGGATTTAGTCGACGTAATGACAGGATATAAAAGGTAATGATGCGTGACTAAACAATAAGTAACGTCACTGATAATCCGCGTAGGATTCAATTCAAGAGTTATTGAAAAAAATCAGACGGAAATTATAACTATTGCAGAAACCTTATTATATCAATGTTGTGAATATACATTCAAATTTTGGTATGGTTCCAGCTTAGGCACACTTAACATTGTTGATGGGTTCTTGGAAACTGCAAAGAAAGCGAAAGCAATTTTACTATACGCCCAATGATATATGTTTAGCTATTTATGTAACGAGGATGAATAGTAATAACCTTTGGGTCTCTTTCATTATAAGAATGTGAGCATTTTTTTCGACGTTTCTCGTAAAGGGAAAATGGATTCCTATGTTGCACTCCGTGTTAAACCCCACAAGCATTTCTCCCTGTTCCAATTTATAAATATTGTTTTTGATTTCAATATTTCCAGGCTTCTGCATCAGGAGTATTCGAACTTAGGATCGAGGAATTTGTGAATGGAGCCGGAAAGGACAGCAACGGAAATTGTTGTTCTGGCTTCGAATCGGTCAAGTCACGAATCTGCAGCAATCCTTGCAGAACATCGTTCAATGTATGCCTCAAACATTTCCAATCAAAAGTGAAGCAGGATTCGTGTACCTACGGGTATTTCGAAACACCTGTTGTTGGACATAATACGTTTCAATTGGCACACGCGAACAGCGAGGAAAATATCGTAAAGTTAAAGTTCACCTTCACTTGGCCGGTAAGTGAACAAGTATTGTGCTATATGTCGTAATGTGGATGACTTAACTCGCAATTAATAAGAGCAGGGAAAATTGCCGCGTAGTTTTCGTAGATACTTGAATATAAACGTGAGATTGATATTAACGTATGCGTGAAAATAAATGATGCATTGAATATTAAACATTGGCCACCAATGCTCTAAACCTATAGTGTACGTGGTTCAATGTCGAGAAGTTAGTTGAAATAATGTAGAATGAATAATTCCCTTTCATATACGGTGGTAAATTTAGGCATTCTATTTTGAAAAACCTGGCACATAAGTATGACACTGTCTTTTCTGTGTATTTTGTAAAATAGGTCCACATCTTTTTGAAGACGAATAGAGAAACCCCCCTTAATTAACGGTTGCGACTTTACGTCTAGGACCTACATCATAACTATTCTATAGTACAGTAGCTATCATCTTTACTAAATGGATTTTTCTTTGTTACAGGGAACGTTCTCCTTAATTGTTGACGCCTTACACGTAGACGAAAGAAATTCATCAGGTACTAATGGACAGATGATATCATATTGCTTTGATTTAGAACGCCGCAGTTCTTCTAATTCGTTTTGAGCTCGTATATTGGGATGATGGATAATACTAAATATGTTCCATTTGTTTTCTGTCTAATGCAGTATCTACTGTTCTGTTAAAGAAACGCGATATGGATAATGAGATATGAAAATAATATGATATATATCTGCTACATGTGTGCAAAATATATCTCTCGATTAAGATTGTAGAGAGCCACAATTATCATCTGTACAAGGATAATAACGAATATTATAACTAGACCGTCCGCTACAAAAGGTTTTAATACAAATAGAGTCGACTTGAGCCATTTGAAACCACATTAAAGTTGTTGATAGGAGAAGAAAAGACTTTACAAATTGGAACGATGTTTTGAACGGGTATACAAACTTTTTGTGACGTATTTGCTGATTACGGTGTAAGCACAAATAATGGTGGGAACACACACAGGAACAAAGGGCACTAGACCTTTTAAAAATAATAGAAATGATAATAACAGTGGCCTACAGCAGGTAATGAGGGTTTTGGGATATTTCTGGAGCAACAATTACTAGAAATGGCGTTTATGACCAACTTTGGCACACATGTAGTACATGTTCATGCAGCTGAACCTCGCTTTTCGTCAGTTTTGTTTCGTCCTCTCAGTGACGGAACGCGGGGTTCCACTGTATACACAGTGTGATGTACTTATTTCCATGTGGTAATTTTCTGTTCGCTACATTCTAGTGACTAGTTTCAGTTACTTATTTTAATATTCGCTAAGTTTGGGGTTACTCTGTATATAGAGAGAGCATGTCTGTACAAACGACTTCATAGCGACATATTTGCGAATGTAAACATGCGCGTTATCGCACGCGAGCTACGATACCCATTATTTATTCCATCGATTTTCGCTCAATCTCCCTGACATCTGATTAATCGTTCAAATTTGTTTTTTGTAGTCACGAAACCAATATCGCAAGTAATTACGCAAGGACGGATCGGTGTCAACAGCGACTGGAGAACAGAGACCCACACGCAAAATAGCAAGGCGCTGCGTTATAGTTTCCGCGTGTTGTGCGACTTGCATTACTATGGTGAAGGTTGTTCGGAGTATTGCCGACCGAGGGACGATGTTTTCGGCCATTATACTTGCAACAGAGACGGCAAAAAAGTCTGCTTGCACGGATGGCACGGGTCGTCTGCTACAAATGGTGAATACTGCACAAAACGTAAGTGGGCTTATATGATATAATAATTATATTGCATACATTCTATGTATATACTGTTTTGAGTACTTTAAATATCATAAAATAAAAAAGTTTTATTTCAAAGGAATTTTTCTAATATAAAGATCTAAATGAATAATTTCATAAGTGTAACAGCAATCAATGCAACTGCTTTCACTTTATAATAAAATGTTATTCGTTTTCTAGCGATATGCCGCGAAGGATGTAACATGACAAATGGAGACTGCAAAGAGCCATTTGAATGCACGTAAGTATTCTTAACTGAATCAACGCCATACTATAAATTCCAATTGCTAAAACCAACTTAGAGAAAATATAATAAAGAGTATATGTGAAATAAAAAATAAACTTTTAAATGAGTTATGTGTTATGTAATATAAGAATAAAAAAATAGCATTCATAACTTCAATTTTACCTAAATACCATATGATTATATTTCCTTAGCATTGTTTCAAAATGTATTTTTATTTCAGGTGCAAATCAGGTTGGCATGGTGATCTATGTGACAAATGTCGAACACATCCGGCCTGTATACATGGTACTTGTCAAGGCATATTCGAGTGCAACTGTGATTCTGGATGGGGAGGAAAATTTTGCAACTTAGGTTGGTTCCGAACCCATTACATTTAACTATTTCGACTTAGTTATTACCAAAGTGGGAGCTAGATCAGGGTTGCCTGTATATGAACATTAAAACATTGTCTGAACTCATTACAAGTTGAATTGGTATTTTTGGAATGCTTTTTGGTTGTATATATAACTAGTAACCAACTCATTCACATTCATTTTTCGTCTAGATTTGATTTACTGTTCTCGTCATAAACCATGCAAGAACGGAGCGCGCTGTAAAAACGTTGAACAAGGAAGTTTCGAATGCGACTGTTTGTCCGGCTACACAGGACGCGACTGCTCGACGGAGATAGACGAATGTGAACCAAATCCGTGCCGGAACGGCGGAGAGTGCACGGTAAGTGGTGATTTCTGTTTTACGCGTTTCTGGCGTCGATAGCCTACGTTCCCTAAGGAGGTCAATTGGAAAAAACTAAACGCGAGAGATATCTTGGCTATGATTAGAAAAATTCACACGATGCTACTAAACCTTCGACAGGTGCAGTTCGATATTTGGTTACAATACTGTTGCCATTATTAACTACTGTACTAGGAATGTGTGATTTGGAAGTCGATCAGAAGCGCATCCCTCAAATGTTAAGGCGTATATTTAGTAAAGAGAAATATATCCTAATTTTATGCAATATTTAAAAAAAAAATAACAACCTTACAACCAACCTGTATAATTACAGATATTTCTATATTTGCAGGATTATATCAACAAGTACGAATGTAGATGCCCGCAAAACTATTATGGCGTCAATTGCCAATTCAGCAATCTTACATGTGCCGATAAACCGTGCCAAAACGGCGCCGAATGCGAGGACCAGTATCAGCAGTACGTTTGTAAATGCCCACGGGGATACAAAGGTGTCAATTGTGAAACCAATACACAACTTTGTCCTACTTTCCCTTGCCAAAACGGTAAGTTTGTATAAAATCTCTTGTAAGGTTCGATGTATAGAGTTAACTGATAGACAGTAAATTAAATTATATTCCAACTCTTCCCTTATTGTGGTAGTAAAAATACATGTAGGGTAATTGTAAACGCTTGTGAATGACTGACGCTTTATCCAGTTACCTCCTTTCGTCTACGGTCCATTGTATGTAAGAATATCGTTTTCCAGTCTTCCCGCCGGCCATGTTTTCTTGATTAATGGAAAAGGAGTCGGGCTACATATAGTCGCCTTTTGTTGCTATTTAAAAACACCTTTTGATCGAAAATTTTCCCATGGGATCCGGAGACTTGATATCCCTAGTAAACTATAGCTAACACTACATTGTGTTGCTTACTTGCACTATTCAAAACAACACTATTCAGAACCGCACTAAGTCACATCATTTAATAGATTTTACTACTCTCTCTCTATAACTCGTTTGTCTTTTCTCCAACTGGCAGGTGGCAAGTGCGAGCGCAGCGACAAAGGTTTTGTGTGCAGTTGCCCTAAACAGTTCAAAGGGCATCGATGCGAGCGGCTTATCACCGACTGTAATCATGATCTTTGCGAGAACGGAGGAATGTGCGTTACCGGGAAAACTGGTTTCTCTTGCCGATGTAAAAACGGTTTCTACGGCGCTTACTGCGACCAAGTTCCAGCACTTTGCGCTCGACGACCTTGCTTGAACGGCGGAATATGCTCCGTGATACGTGATCAATACGTCTGCGAATGCAAGCCGAGATACGACGGACGAAACTGCGAGATCGAAGACCCGTGCGCGAGTAAGCCTTGTAAAAATGGCGGAGAATGCAAGAGACATGCAGCAGGCGCATACGAATGCAACTGTGAGCCGGGTTTCAGCGGCACGCAATGCGAAAAAATGAATTTCGATTTTGTGCAGCCTGGGTTTATAAGGGACTCGGAAAGCGGTCAGAAAGCAACCATCTATCTGCTATCCAAAAGCGAACGGAGCGAGCTAAGTTCAACGCAATGGGTTGCTATTTGTATGGGTTCGGGGTTCCTCGTGTTAATTATCATTATACTGGCTGGATGCGTGGCGTATCATCGTCAAACCAAATCCACCTACATTCGCGGAACCATAGCGAAAGCTTTTTCAATGAATGGTGTCAGAAACCGACATGTACCTTCTCCTCCTATGATTCGCGAGCGCCATCTAGCGCTTAGGAACATCGTACCGGCTATGACTGAGCCTTTGAGCCTCGATCCGAGCAGCGTTGATTTGGTACCAAGCATCGATCTTGCTTCAACACAAGATGAAAAAATGTCGCACAAACAATCCAAATATTCATCAAGAAACTCAGGATGTTGGAAAATGCAACTGGAAGAGGAACACACACAGTATTCACCAGATGGAAATCAACATCAGAAACGTCCTACTCATAGGCGCAGATCCGATATCTTACATTTCGAATTATCCGACAACTTACAGCGGAATAGAGCAGAATCTTCGTCCAGTCACAGCAGATGTTCTTTGAAAGACTCTTCTCATCCTCCTGCATGCATTCTTCAAGGCGACAGTGATTTGCGGCTTCCGACATATCAAGAAGCTTGCAAAGATGAAAAAGTTACGATAGAATAAAAAATTCTTTAAAAGTGTTCAAGAAAACTAGTCTAAAAATATCAAACATTTTTACACTGTTGCTCACGTCGATGGACACGTGTTTTCTGGTCACGTGGACTGTGACGTTTCCCTCCAAAAATAGCAGAAATCTTCAGACAGAAAACCTATCTTCAAAATTTAAAATGATCTTGCAGTTCCACTGTCGTCGCCGTCCTGGGGCGTTCTAAAGTTGCAGCGGTCGGCCTGTAGCGCCCGAACAGGAAGAGTTTCACCAATGGAAGGTGAACATCAACATTTTTCGCAGTTATTGACATATCACATTCGAATATTTTTATTTTTCTAATAATTATATTGAAATTGTTCAATATTTTCGTTAATCGTCATTTATTCTTGCTGACTAAACATACAACTACATAGTTGTATTTTCAGCATTATATTAAAAGTATTTATTCGTACCCTGCGATTCTTATTGTCAGAAAACACGTTGCTAAAAATCTATATTGTTAAAGTTTAAAGTGGACAGACAAAAATTCTTCCCCCCAGACCGAACGGCAAACTCGCTCCTGTATAGTTTTCCATTGCTGTCAGTTATTTTCGACTCAAATATCCAAACCAAAAACCTTGTTCGAGAATAATAATAATAACTTTCCATGCTGTCTATTTTTTAATTCAATTTTTCTTTTTCATTTTTTTTTTCTATTTCGAAGTCGATCATTGTTTTTTGTTAATTTTTTGTAAAAAGTAATTTTTCGCTGCCATTTTCTATTTTCTATGTTTTGTGCCAAATCCCCGGATACTATTCCTTTGTGTGTGTGCGTTTATGTATGTTGCTGATGTATAAGTGTAAATAAGCAATGGTTTTTTGTACGCCAACTCTCTTACTGTGATTTGGAAGTGGTTGATCCGAACTTTTTCGTGAGCTGGAAAATAGTATGCTTGAATTCAGTAAAAATTAACAAACACCTACAAAATGTTTGTAGGATATGTAGCCGAGTTTGTTTTGTTTCGAAGTGCAGGTCTTATATCTCTAGGGTTAATGACGAGCTGTACATAACTGATCTTAATTTAATAAAGCAGCGTTTGTTTTACTCGAGTCTAGTGCAACGTACGAACAGCTATCGAAAGTACCTATCTATTGGAAATATCCGCAGGTGTGTAAAGTACTCCTCTAGTGGTAATAATATACTACGTAATGAAATTGTCTGCTGACTGGTTAATAGACATTTTTTACTCAGTTTTCAGTACAGTAATAATTACGCGCAACCTAATAAGACAGATATTTCTAGATATTTACTTAAGCTAGGTAAATAAGGTGCAATTTTGATCCAGAGTACTGCTCAGGAATGTTCATTTGCTCAAAACTCTCCTAATATTAGAAGCCATGTATTTTCTGCTTCTGAATATTCTCGTACAAAGATGAAAATTCATTAAACTGTAATGCCACTGATCACATGTATTTTAATTTTTATACAAAATAGAGATATTATACATAGAAGAAAAATAACACTTAAATACCGTTAAAATTCGGAAAGAAATAGAGAAGTTTACTGTTTTTCGAATGTCCATGCACCGATGAAAAGATCCCCTTCAATTACAGAAAAAGTTGAGCAATAATTAGTACCAGACCAGCTCAGTTTGATCGCTGTGATTACCGTTTCTGTCTAATGATTGCCATCAGAAAAACAACATCGCAATCAAGTAAATCCCGAAATTGTTTCTGTGCGTAATGATTGACTTTGTTGGCTTGTACGTCTTTTCATCCTCAAGCAGATTGTTTTGATGGGCAACGTTTCGCGCAGAACTGGGTCCTCTGAACAGCTTTGAGTTGTTCACTATGCAGAATATTTCATTAGACGCTGGCCGGTGTACCATTCAGACCTCTACCTGTGTGTACAAGTAGATTTAGGTTAAGATTTACTTGTTATGTCGAACAGTGTATCTGCGACTGTACTACAGTGCTGAATATAGTTTAAGCGTTAAGGTGTAATATAGAAAGGGTATAGCAGTTACAGTACAACAAGTTTTAGTCAAGGTAAACAATATCTTCAACAAAAGCATGCTTTCTCTATGTCGACGCTTATGTGGAGATGAAGAATAAAAAGTCTATACAACAGGCGAAATGCTAGGTAGGAAGTTTTGAAATTTGAAAATAGTATAAGTACAGTACAGTACATAATAGCTACGGATGATGTATTCTACAGTAGGAGATACAAGTTTAAAGATGTGCTTCTTTCTGAAAAGTTAATACGTGTGTTCACTGTGTGGACATGTCGTTTTTAAGCTCAAGGCTTACCTGGCTTTGACTTTCCAGATACCTGTCTACACCAAAACAGTAGAAAGCGTCGTTTGTATATTATTCCGTCTTTATCTGTCGAAATGATACATATTGCTTTAATATAATGACTATTAGGAATATCAGATATAAAGTTATCTACGTGTTTCTACGTTAGATAGGAACTTACCGTTTTTCAACACCGACACGTTCGGCGGAATGGTAAACATGTTGTAGAGGAAGACGCAGAAAGCTACTATGAATAACAGAGCGAAGATAGCCAGTGGAAATAAGATGCTGTGACAACTTGACATATACGTCGCATATGTTATAGCAGTCTGGGGTTCGACAAAACCTAGATATCATTGAGAAATTTGTAAGGCTGCATTCAGAAACATGAATATATAGTAATTGTAAATGAGTAATTATCTATAGTCTATCTATAGTAAAAAAATTGTAAAGAAAAACAGTAAAAAACAAAAAGTAATTTTGTACTTGTTGGTAAGTCTACAGATTGTTGAGAAGTAACCCCGTATTCAGAGGTTGCTATGACAGTGACTGTGTATTGTGTTCCTGATGACAGGTTCGAAAATTGGCAGTATAAATTTGGTGCTCGCGATAGCATTGTCATTTCTTGTACAAGATTCTCATTCGAAGCAAACAATTGAATGTTATACTGGATTGCTTCTGGTACGACTGACCAACTTATGGTAACGAAATCGTTCTGTTTCTTCTGATAAGTCACCGTAGGTTTTTCCATACCTGCAAAAAGTAGAGAACATTACAACGACACAGTATTAAACATGTACCCCCGAGATTTCGGAATTATTTTGTTCAACATAATGAATAAATAATAGAATAATCACAAAAATTGGCGGCGCGCGTAATACTGTACTGTCTATTCATCATCAAACAAGCTTGTGATAATATTTTTACTCCTTCATCACCTCCGAGTAACCTCCGATTTTCAAGCAAGTTTTAGCAACGGAACTCGATCGTAAATTTCCCATAAACTAGACTACTAGAAATGCGCAGCAGTATCGTATACTATGCTAACAGAATGATTTGGTTCCAAGTCGAAGTCAATTTGTGGTTAAAATTAACATCCTTACTTGTCAAGTATTCCATTTTTGTTTCGCTGCTTGAGCTCGTTCCGTTTACAGATTGTATGGCAATTTCGAACAAGCAACCACCTCGCATATGGGTTATAGGAATCTAAAATAAAAATTTCAACTCAATAAATAGTTTGTTTTGAACTATAAACTTTTTTAGTTCAATGTTTTTTCGGTACAGTATTGTGATGTAAAATCAATTTGTACGTTATTTACCTTGACAGTAGTTTCCCGTTCTTGAGTCTTTATCAGCAGATAGTCTGCATGCTTGTCTTTCATTTTAAAAATGTAATATAGATTGGAATCCGGAGAATTTTGTTGCCAAGTAATTATGAGGTCGGTTGACGTTAATTTAGTTGATATATTGGTTGGTTGTGGTGGAAATTTTGAACAGGTCCTTGAAATATAAAACTAAATGTTTGAACTATCCTGTAAGTAATTGATATATCATGTAATTTGAATATTTGGGTTTTGCTTCCCCCTCTCGCTTCTTTGCTTATTTTCATGTAGCAGAAAAACTGTATGTAATACTTAAGAAATCAAATACTTGTAAATACTTGAATATAGTTTCAGACATACACCTAATATACATTTAGTAGTGAGTTACTAAGTCTTTGTGAACTTTTATAACCTTAAAATCAAAAACAGTTCTCACCTAACAGCAGTTAAATCGCTAGATGGCGTACAAGAGAAAGTGAAACTTGTTGAATTGCTTGTCCACTGGCAGTTGGGATCAACAGAGCAGCTTTTGCAGTCAATGTACATATCACAAAACGCCATAGGAATACTCATAACTTTTGTCTCCGTAATAGCTACGATTTTGTTCTGAAATGTGAGAGAAATCATAAATACACCGTGTGATTTCAAAGAAATGATTTCCATCATCTTGTTTGATAAGAATAAAGGTAGAATTTTATAGACAACTAATGATGGTAATGGTTGACGTATGATTGTGGGATACATGCCCTTAGTATAACTTCCTCAACATGGTATTAAACGTGGGAAACGTTCTTGTTTGAGGCCTACAGGAGAATATAGAAGTATTACGTTTGTTTTATGTGACCTTCCGATAATTGTACAACAATCGCAGAGCATCCTCCTTTGTTAGCGTCAGTGGATTTGTTGTGGTTACACGGCAGAGTTCGATAAGTAACAATCAACTCCACATCAATATATAAAACCCTACATTGGCAGACGCAATACGTAAAACGCTACGAAGGTACCCTTACCTCAAGTCTGAAATACGTCGATAACAAGTACTTTAAATTAATAATGTAATAACTAAGATTGAAAAAGTACCTGATTGGCCATGAGTTTTGCTTGTGTAATTTTATCACCGCCCTAAAAAATAAAAATTCTCGCTTTAACTCAGTTTGGAATACTCGTAGAATCAATAAAATAACTCACCAACGATAACTGTTTCTCGAACAGAACTTCAGTTTTCAGATTTGGAAATAGAATCATTTTCCTCACTAGACCAGACTCTGTAAAAACATCAGGTAAATACAATGTGATCAGAGTATTGAACGGTTGGCTCACTGGGCCTTGGTAAAGATATTGTACAAATGCTTTCAAAGAACTTTGCGTAGCATTTATTCGTTATGTATACAATTCAAATGGTGATACGTAATATAATTTTTATTACCTGAAAGAAGGAAAATCATTGTAGAATCAAGGAAAGGCTGAACCAGAATAAACTTGAACTTTTTATTGCTGTTTTCCACGTAGAATGGTTTCCCATTTATTGGCAGTACGTTCATTTTGACTAGAGTGTATTTTTCGGCAAATAACTCGTACTGGCTTTTCAGGGAGTAGCCTGCACTGGCTGGGCACTATCAAATAAGTAGATATGTTAAGACAGTGTCATTGACTGATGATAATAGTTAAAATAGTAGTGAACTATGCGTTTTACCTGTCCTGGAAGAAAGGGAGGCTTCCAATTATTACGTGGGACGAATGTAGTCGACAAATGGGCATTCGTTCGGTCGAAAAAACGGGTACGATTGTTTTTGAAGTACGCCCCTTCGAAGACAGCATCGATACTTTCGGAGTCGTACACACACAGGGCAAATGAATCGATGTTCCAGTTTCTAAAAAAGAGTATTGAAAGTAATTTAAAGATATTGTGATAGAAAAATGCTGTTGAAATTAGTTTACCTGTTGGTACGGAAGATCCCAAATACGAAATGTTCTGTTGCATCACTGCCAACTGTAAAGAGAAAACGATCGGTAAATAACTGTTCGAAAATTCAGTAATATTGAAAATTTTCACAAAATATTATTTTCATTTTGACTCTGGATGTAAATGACGTTGATCCGTTCAATTATTTATCCCGGCTTTACGAATGAATGTCTGATGTGCGGTTGCACAGGAAATGCCCTTGAACCGCATCCTTTCCCAGAAAAGTGCATTAGATTATCTGTTCCTTCATCTTCTACTTAAGCTAATACAACCTCTTGAGTGAAATAGCCATGGAAAAATTGAGAGATAGAGAATATGTGAGATGTATAAGAGAACTTTTCCAATATGAAATTTCCATACTAGATAAGCTGACCGTTATTCTCTAACACAACTCAATTATTTTCAATTTTTGACTACTGTAGTGCTCATATTGTGTTTAATTTACAGTATACATGTATACATATATAATTAACTAACTTAATTCATTGTAATATAGATTGCTTTCACTGTCCAGATGATCTCCTGGCCAGGCACAAACCAACCGTGATTTTGTGAAGGTCATCCACGTGTTTTTATTCCACGATCCGCCCTCATCTTTCTGTAATAAACAACTAACATTTATATTTGAAATACCAATCAGAAATCTAAACTTAGTTAGTATTCCTTAAACATTCTTTGGTTAAAGCTCTTTCTTTTTATAGAATAAAGTATATTTTTTAAGCCTTGAAGACCGATTTATGGTCAACAAAAAGTTCAATGTTTTCATGCAGTTCCGATTTAGCGTAAACAAATCCAATCACGTCAAAGAAAACAAAGATTATCTTAAGAGATAAGTAATAGCCTGGAGGTCTAGACTCTATACTTTGGTGTAACTGGAAGTTATCGGTGTCACTGCTTAAACTGTGTCCATCTTTTTACATAGTCAGTTTAAAATTTGATTTGATAAAACAAAGGAGGCAATGTCATTCACTATTCATTCAATATTCCCATCTTGATATTACATTGTAGTTCCAACTTGAAAGGCATTTTTAGTTTCGATAATTAATTCAGTGGAACTTTAATGAAGAATAATACTTTACCTTTTTGGTGTATACATGTCATGTCATGAATTCATTACTCTGTTGATATATTTAGAACTTATACAGAAATGATATGAGCTAAAGACTATGAAATTTTATTCGGCAATGAACGATATCCGTATTTAAGTAATTACTTTCAATCAATTCCGTGAAAATTATATTTAATTGTCCTTCGAATTTTAAAATTAAATTCCATTCTTGTGAGTATGTTTACAGAGATCAAGTACTTGATAACATAAGCCATAGTTATTTGCAAATGCAAATTATATGTTTGAAAGTAGTTCTGTGGGCAACACAAAATGAATGAATGCTAATTGTTATAACATAAGACTTGCCCTGCAGACACGAGCAACCATGCTGTAGTAATCGACGATCTGATTTTGTGCGTCGAACTTTCCTCCGACAAAATTCGTCGATTTTTCGTTGAACACAGTGTAAATTTTGTCTTTGTCATATCCCAAGACGTAGGTTCCCTTGAATTCTGGTGCTGTGTATGAAAACAAAAACAGGAAATTGTTAATAAAGGAAATACTTATATACTGATACTTATATACTGATATATCTAAAAGAACATATTTAGTCTATTTAGAATAATTGGATGGACAGTATTGTATTATTATTATTTGTCTTACATATTTATGCTTTTGTCTTATAGTATTATTACCACGTCATTCATTTGTGCATGGCATAAGATTTCGAGTGTAGACAATGAAAAAACCCACTTAAGACACATACTACAACATAAGGTTCGGTGTGCGTGGCCGAAACCAATACGTGAAAGCGAATATATCGACATGGTTTCGAAACTTGCGAATTATCATGCCTTTTCTGTCTCAGTAAAATACCTAAGATTTGTCTGAACTTTATATTTACTAGGAAATATCAATTCAAATAATTGTTATCGATTGATATTGATGTGACATAATATTGATGGATAATGTAAGTAAATATAGGGATTTGGCTGTTGATGATGTTGTTTAATTATTATTTTATTATTATTCTGAAAGTTTCGAATACTTCTCAATTAATATACATATACATATCGTTGTATACAAAGTAGGGATGCGTTTGAATAATCGTATTGTACAGCATGAACCTCTTTAATCTGGCAACTGTCGGACCTGGTCATTGCTAGACCAAATGTCCCCCCATGATAGGCATGAAATAAGCTGAACGGCATTATTAAAACATTCCACTGAAGTGGAGCGGCGTTTCGGACTATGGGAGTTGTATATCACTATGTTTGTTATAGTGCACAAATTTACTATGGAACAAGGCAGATCCAATATAAGATTGCTTGGAAAGTACGTTAATAAATTTGAATTTTAAAATTTGAACGAAAAGTTGACCTGGAAATTATTTCTAGACTAACCGTACTTGTATTATTTATTGATGAATGTTTTGAAGTCACTCTCTTACCGTTTAACCAATTTTCTCCGGACTTCAACTTGGACGAGATTCGCTTAGTGAATTTTCCCTGCGATGAAACAACCGAACCAACGTACAATTCAGCGTCTGCAGTAGTGATGAAATGAACATGATTAGTTTTTGCTTACGTATTGTTTCATTAGGCTTGATTGAGTGTTGAACGGTGTGGCCTAGACATTAAGATGAGTTTCATAGCTCTGTGAATTGTAAACCTGTAAAATGTCGTGCGGCCTCATAATGTTTTCGAGTCAAAAGACAATTACTGACAGGGGACCGGAAATCCCTTATTGCCGTAATTTATTCATTTATTCCTTGTGGCGGGAAGAGATAAGTTNTACAAAGTCAGTTTAAAATTTGATTTGATAAAACAAAGGAGGCAATGTCATTCACTATTCATTCAATATTCCCATCTTGATATTACATTGTAGTTTCAACTTGAAAGGCATTTTTAGTTTCGATAATTAATTTAGTGGAACTTTAATGAAGAATAATACTTTACCTTTTTGGTGTATACATGTCATGTCATGAATTCATTACTCCGTTGATATATTTAGAACTTATACAGAAATGATATGAGCTAAAGACTATGAAATTTTATTCGGCAATGAACGATATCCGAATTTAAGTAATTACTTTCAATCAATTCCGTGAAAATTATATTTAATTGTCCTTCGAATTTTAAAATTAAATTCCATTCTTGTGAGTATGTTTACAGAGATCAAGTACTTGATAACATAAGCCATAGTTATTTGCAAATGCAAATTATATGTTTGAAAGTAGTTCTGTGGGCAACACAAAATGAATGAATGCTAATTGTTATAACATAAGACTTGCCCTGCAGACACGAGCAACCATGCTGTAGTAATCGACGATCTGATTTTGTGCGTCGAACTTTCCTCCGACAAAATTCGTCGATTTTTCGTTGAACACAGTGTAAATTTTGTCTTTGTCATAACCCAAGACGTAGGTTCCCTTGAATTCTGGTGCTGTGTATGAAAACAAAAACAGGAAATTGTTAATAAAGGAAATACTTATATACTGATACTTATATACTGATATATCTAAAAGAACATATTTAGTCTATTTAGAATAATTGGATGGACAGTATTGTATTATTATTATTTGTCTTACATATTTATGCTTTTGTCTTATAGTATTATTACCACGTCATTCATTTGTGCATGGCATAAGATTTCGAGTGTAGACAATGAAAAAACCCACTTAAGACACATACTACAACATAAGGTTCGGTGTGCGTGGCCGAAACCAATACGTGAAAGCGAATATATCGACATGGTTTCGAAACTTGCGAATTATCATGCTTTTTCTGTCTCAGTAAAATACCTAAGATTTGTCTGAACTTTATATTTACTAGGAAATATCAATTCAAATAATTGTTATCGATTGATATTGATGTGACATAATATTGATGGATAATGTAAGTAAATATAGGGATATGGATGATGATGATGATGTTATTTAATTATTATTTATGTTATTATTCTGAAAGTTTCGAATACTTCTCAATTAATATACATATACATATCGTTGTATACAAAGTAGGGATGCGTTTGAATCGTATTGTACAGCATGAACCTCTTTAATCTGGCAACTGTCGGACCTGGTCATTGCTAGACCAAATTTCCCCCCATGATAGGCATGGAATAAACTGAACAGTATTATTAAAACATTCCACTGAAGTGGAGCGGCGTTTCGGACTATGGGAGTTGTATATCACTATGTTTGTTATAGTGCCCAAATTTAATATGGAACAAGGCAGATCCAATATAAGATTGCTTGGAAAGTACGTTAATAAATTTGAATTTTAAAATTTGAACGAAAAGTTGACCTGGAAATTATTTCTAGACTAACCGTACTTGTATTATTTATTGATGAATGTTTTGAAGTCACTCTCTTACCGTTTAACCAATTTTCTCCGGACTTCAACTTGGACGAGATTCGCTTAGTGAATTTTCCCTGCGATGAAACAACCGAACCAACGTACAATTC
>QXVX01009867.1:118186-250419 GCA_013436065.1 Halocynthia aurantium | reverse complement strand
CAAACTAAGCAACAACAAAAAAAAGGATGAAAATGGATGTTTTTCCAGGGCTATAGCCTGTCGATTCATTTCAAAATCGAGTGTTTTTAAAGTTTTTTTTTTTATGCTCAAAATACTGTTTTTTATGCGTAATCACATATAATACTTTTGAACGCATTCCGCACTCAAAATAACGCAAACTAAGCAACAAAAAAAAGAGGAGCCTGTCGATTCATTTCAAAATCGAGTGTTTTTGAAGCTGTTTTTTTATGCTCAAAATACTGTTTTTTTGATGCATAATGACATATATAATACGTTTGAACGCATTCCGCACTCAAAATAACACAAACTAAGNTTGAACAATGGACATGTTTTCATGTCATCTGTCATTAGTTATTTCAGTCATTGGTGGGAATCCGTGTAGGCAAGGTTATTACAAAGTTCAAAAGGATTGAAAAATAAATCAAGAAAATGTTTTCCCCATATATTATTCAATATAATTAGCCACCATCTTCTTTTTTTGTGTCAGCAGGTATTTTCCGTTTACCGTTTTCGTTTTAACCGTTTACGCTTCCAGACTAGGTATTTAAAGACTATGGTATGATGGATCCTCCATTTCTTGTTACACTTCTGATCACATTCAACAGAGTTTCTTCGATTCGAAGGATTTTCTTGAAAAAGCATGTCCAAAATTATATACCCGGCTTGCAAGTCTGCTCTTAGACCTGTTCCTCATGGTTCTGGTTCACCTTCCCTATGGAGATGATGAGTCTTTATGACGTAGAAGAACTTGCTGATGGACTTAAAAGTTACATAAAACAAACGTAATACGACGGTTAAATCATGCCTCTTGGTAAGGTATAAATCAATACAAGTTTTGTCTGTACACTTCAATTATATTACAGGCTCGTATCAATTACACTTAACTTAACCCATTTCTAACCAACTTAAGTAAATTAATGTGCCTTGTGTCATGTTGTCAGTTGCTTTCATATTATGTCACAGGTTAGAATGGGTTAGTTATTATTTCATATTTATTGTTAACTTAAATTGAATATTGGTTCAAAAATAATGATCACGGTACGTTTTGGAATGCTTATCTTTTATGTCATCTTGTGGTAAAGGTCTGAAAACAAATCTGGCAGTACGAAGGGTAGATCCTTCCGAAACCAAGATTAGGAAGGCTAGGTTAAATTTCTTGTTTCGTAATTACTGTTGTCAACTCGATTGCAATGCTGCTTTGTTAGCAATAATCACAATGTGTGGTCAGGATCACACTGAAAAGTAGGGTTAATATATGCAATACAACAGTGTGAGAGAAAGGGTTGGAGTTAAAATTACACTTTCCTATCATGCCATCATTGTGGTGAATTTCATTTTCCGAATTATTTAGTAAGAAAATGAAAACCTAGCGTTTAATTAGTATAACATGAAGAAAGTTATCTGCACCACTCATATGCTTGCTCAGCCACTGTAATGGAGTTTCTAGCGAAGGCTCAATACCCTGAATTACAGTAATGAATTGACACAGGTTCTTGTGAGCAAGAAACAGATTCGTCATCATTTCCAAATAATCTCCTAAAGTCATAAGACTTCCAGAATCACTGCTTTTTGTTGGCACAATGAGTTTATAATAAATGCAGTCTTCATGATAGAGTCGAATAGGTACATACTTGAATGAATCTGTTCCATCACTTCCTTCCATTAATTTTCTGTTGACAGACCAGAATTGGTCAAAATTATTGTTTCTTAGACTATTCCAAAGCTGTTTGTGCTGTGTTTTATTCATATTGTTCATCACTTGTCCTCTGTGTTTCAGCTGATCAGCTTCTTTAAGCATCGACATAAAATGGGATTCAACAACTTCGATTGGGTGACATCGTATTAGGTTGTCATCAGGAAAATCTTGAAAGTGCACGGTGATATCTAGCGGCAGATATTGGTTCTTGCATAGCAGATCAAAAGATACACCAACTGTATATTGCCATTTCAATGGCTGTCCATTGTAGTCATACCAAATTTCTCTGTCTTGACTATCGTTTATATAAGGCTGAAAATGTTTTATAATCTTTTCGTTGATAAGCGGCAAGTAAGAATTTCGCTGCAAGACCAAGTGAAGTGGTGCAGGTTTGCCTGAACTAGCTATCTCATGAGATGCAAGTGTGAAGCGTAAGGTAACACTGCCCTGCCAAACCTCCTTGATAATTTCTAAATCCTTTGCCATACTGTACTTTCTTGATGCAAACTTGATCAAATGTTTTCCTCAGAGTTGCCAACTCTTGCTTCCTTTAATCCGCCAGCAACTTAGGAAAAATTCACTATATTTTACCTTTTTGAAGCTAACGAAAATATGCATTTGGATTACAATAATAAATTATAGCATTAAAAATAAGATATCTTTGATAGCACTTTCAAGCAACTGCCAACCATGTCACATGTTTTTCTAGATTCGACATAATTGAATCAGAATAATTTGGAGTTACATTGCAATTACAAAACAGCAGCGACATACACATCATCACATCTAACCACTTGACTGAATATTTTCACTTCAATCGTTCAATTTCGATATGATGATGGTTTTAAAATCTTCAGATTATTTGGTCCCCAATAATTTGCAGTAGTACAAGGTATTAGGGGGAATCCCTAAAAGATATAATATTATAACCTCTCGCCAGTAACTGTATATTATTATAATGTTTCCCACCTTTTCTTTGCCGACTTTACGCATTTTAGTGTAGCCTGCTTATAAGGTTCTTAACAGAAAAATAGCACTTCATGCTTATTCTGGACACATTTAAAAAATATTATAATGTGATTGTTATCTATCATCATCATCACACCATTCTTGGATCAAAATATTTAGTTTTAGAGAAGATTTTCTGAAGTTACTTTTCCGTGGGGTAATTCTTTGCAGATAACATGGTTTTTATTGTTTTTAGGGTCAAACTTTCAAATTAGTAATTTGCGAAAGTGTACAGTTAAAATCTTCGACCTAGGGGGTGCCGGAGTCGAAGTTTCTAGCCGCCGGTTTATTGAAGTTAGAAAGGATTGTTTCCGGGTTACTGATCTATAAACGCTGATTAGTGATCCAACCACGCTAAAATTAACAAATATGACACGTATTACATAAACCAACATTCCCTAAAAATAGGTCGATTGATTCAGGTTAACCCGAAACTCGAATACGGCCATAACGGGTGGCCCGCGTTGTACAACCCCTAACAAACTCGCCAACCAATTGCCGTCCCACTATATACGAAACATCAATGAATGCATAATTTCATATTATGACAGATTCTAATAAATACTGTATATGAGAAATCAAAGAGTTATTGATATATACTTTACAATTGAGTGTATATTAACCACGATATTACATTTGTTTTGCGTAACCTTCTCGACGCGGACCGGGCGAGTCGTCCTCTCTGCCAGTGAGAGTGTATTTTGTAGCGTCTACTGGACAAAACTAGACCTATTTCTAACCCTAGAACTTCAGTACTTTCTTTTCAAAGTTCTGTCTCTCATTGGCAACTTCACAATCACAATAACCGACGGGTAACAATAACTGAATTTAGATTACAATACCCGGATGATAACAATAACATCAATTATAAAGAATTCAGGCAGTTTAATAAATTATATAAAGTAATCGAACTAGTAGAGAGATAGCGAGCGAGCATAGAGACAAAGATGCACAATAGCTGTATGCTGTACTCGAATATAAAATACCGAAAAAGAATTAATACTTATGCGCGTAATAAATTTTTTTTAAGATTTCCACGTAAAAAATAGAGTGCTCCGATCGAGTATAAAAGAATATAATATTTAAAAAGTAAAACAAGGGAAGAATAGAGTATTTTAAAAATAATAAAATATATGTACAACAGAAATGGTTATTCAAAAATCTTCGTGTTTATCATCCGTAATAGTGAAAGTGGTGAAAGGTATTGAAGAAAATTATTCCTAATTTGGAAAAAGTTCCCAGGTAATTTCTGTAGTTTGTAATCGATGTTTTTCATAGAGAGCAACAATATATTGCGCATCACTGTTACCTGGTGTTTGACCCAAGTATACCAAACATAGTAAATATAAATATCGTTGCTCATACAAATGTCGATAAAAAGGCACATTGGAGAATATCATAAATAATAGAAATAATAAATAGAACGTAGCACGCAGCATTATGTTGGAAAGCATTTGTTTATATAGAAATCTAATAATTCTATTTCTTTAGATTTTTGCATTGGGTCGATCAGCAAAACTCTGCAATGTCATTAAACAACGACATTTTGTATTTTAACCAGTTCGAATCTACTGAATTAATGAATTACTTTGAATACAGATATGGCTGAAGAAAGCTTGATATCGAGCAGGATTGGAAGAATGAATATAAAGCACCAAGCATTTCGGCTCAGAAGTGTCCAGCACGTGCAAGAATATAATATCCGTTATGGATTGGATTGTACTGCTAATCGATAGTCAAGTGCGTTTGACTGGTGAATATACACTGAAGGTTAACTTAGCACAGCGCCTCTTGGAAGTCAATGCATCGCCTTTTCTATGCCGCCCACCGGCCTAGACGGAAGTAGTTTCGTACCCTAACACCGGGAAGGGGTTCGCACATGAAAAGAAAACCTCAACCGGCCATTTGAGCACACGTTTGACAACACATTTTACGGAAGTAAGCGCGGTTGCAGAATTTAAACTTTCTGACCAGTGGACAATAAGCAACTTTAAGATCGTCCAAACAAACTTCGGCTTCTGTTGGCGAATCGCTCGCCATTTCGCATGTTACTTGGCACGATCGACTGTTAGGAGGGCGCAGTCTATTAGGACATTGATTCGATCGACGGTTATCGTGTGTCATACAAAAAACGCGACGCATTTGTCGACCTCGTCCACATTCTGCAGTGCACTGTGATTACATAAGAAAATAAATTAATACTTTGCATAACAGACGCATTCCCCTCCCCCGAAGATTAGCATAGTTAGCGTAATTAGATAACTACTCACACTGACTATTTAATAATGAGAAACGGTTATTTTTGAAAGTGGATAATATTTAACTGCAAATGGGTTTTGACAATGAATTGGCTATGCATAATAAACTTCCAGATTCAAGATGAAATCTAATCAGTTATACAGATGTGGAGTCACAGCCTCCTTAGGCGCACAAACAGCAAAAAGGGACAAGGAATAATAATCAATCATCATCTAACGGGAGAGCATACGGAGTTTCCATAATATATGGTCGTTGGCATCAATCCAGGGTGTATTATTGATAACATTGATACATTCATATCATAATGATTTACCTTGCTCCATCGTCCGTATTTCCATTTAGGTGGTGGGCATCGACCAGCGTTACATCTAGCTTCAGTAGGAGGCTTGTGACGTGAATCACAACGGTCGTCTCCATAAGTTTCCTCTCCGTCGCTTGATTTACAAACAACTTGTCGCTTTTTCCAACCTATTCCACATTTGGCATCGCACTGTTACACAAAGAACCGAGTTACTAAAGAACTAGCAAAAAATGTTAACTTAGAACATTGAAATAACAGTAGGGCAGTCTACCAACCTTTGACCAATTATCTGCAATCCATTCCGGAGGACAAACGTCAGTGTTACATGCTTGGCTGTTGATAGGTTTTTCACCAGGGCAATAGCTATCATCCACAAATTCATCATCGGGAACAGAAAGTATGCGCATGCAAGATACTGCACGGTTACGCTCGCCACCCCCACAGGTTACGCTACAATGCTGCCACTGTCCGATGGACCAACTGCAATAATAGCGCATTGTAGACAAAAATATTTGGTATAGTAATGTATATAGATTAGATGTTGTATCAGAAAATAACTTACTTCGGTTCGCAAGGTTCTTCATTGCAAGCTTGTACTTTTTCACTTGGCATCGTGTTAGAATCGCAGTAGCTGTGTTGTACTTCAGTACCGTCATCGGAACGTTTGCAAATCACTGGACTTCTCTGGGTACCTAAATATCAACAGTTTCGTTAGTCATCTGATCTGGTCTGATCTTACTGTCGCTGCTTATTTTGAAAAAAAAATTGATTCGGTAGATGGCGCATATGTGCAACTACAGTTAACGTGGACAGCAGAAAACAAGATGGCAATTATGCTTGATATTACGAAATCTTACCTCTTGCGCAAGTTCTAGAACATTCAGACCAGTCACCCAAATCCCAGAGAAACTGCTGCTCGTCATCACCACTTGTAGTTCGTTCAACAGGAACATTATACTCGTACTCGACTCCGCGATTAGGTTCTTGCAGTAACACCTGGAACAATAATTTATTATACATTATAATAATCCAAATCTACTTGATATACATTAAATACGTTATCGTTATTACTATAACTCAACTCACCGATATGATTAGATCTTCGGTAATGGGGCCAAGTGCTTTAAGCATTTCAGGATCATCTGGATTTCGCTCGTACGTGAATGTCGTGCCTGCGATTTCAAATTTGTGTGGCCAGTCGATTGTCCATCCGCCGTTAATAAAACTCTGACCAGCAGTGTTTCTCACAGCTGGAATTGCATAAACGAATACTTACAATGCTATCCATTATATGTTATTACTGCGTACAAATGACTAGTTCGGTAAATAGCGTACCGAGGTAGTTTTGCCGCGACAAGACTTCTTCTTTGATGAAGATATGTACGGCACCTTTTGGTATGGTAACGATGTCTTCGTATACTGTCAAAAAAAAGTATAGGAATTAAAATCAAATATTTACCAGCTGCCGCAAACACTTGAGCAATATATATTTTGTATAAAGGTTTTGTTTACAACAGTTCATAAACAGTTGTCTGACAATAGCTATATCAACCTACTGATAATGGACACATTGGTGATGGTGACATAGAAAGGCAAATTAAAGCCAAATAAAGAAATCTTTTATTTATTGACGCTGCTTTTCATAACCGAGCGAAACAATAATGCCACCTCGGGGCTTGCGTGTCAGAAACAAGGTGGGCTTTGGTTTGGAATTGTTTATAGTAAATGACAACTTGTAATCTAAAACATACACACGAACGTGCTGGCCAGAACATTTTATTACTTAACGACGTCGCGTTTGAAAAAGAATATAGATTGACTAAAATCTTTAGAAAACATGACTTCGTTAAAGCGTGCAAACTGCAGAAAAAGTTCTTCAACCAAACTAAAGCGTTTTAAGATTGGGACAAGTTCGATGAACTGTATACGATAACGACTTAACAAATGGGAACACCAGAACGGAAGGTGAGCTATGTAAAAGCAATGACGTAATCACAAAAGAAGTTGATAACAAACGGTTCTATTGTTATGAACTTTAACGCACTAGTCAGTCGACCAAGTTTTCGAAGCGTTATTTTTTGCCTTTGTCGTGGAGATGCGTGTAAGTCGCCCAAAAATAAAACTATTACGACAACAACGATCGCTATCTTCTCACTTTTCTTCCTTTTCAAGTCGACTACCAGGATCGATTTTACAGTACTGTGTGAATATAGACTTTTTCCTGATGGTTATACAAAGCTATCTATTCGCACTACTGGTATATTGGTCATCATTCCAACACATCACACCTTCGATATAATATAATTTTGGGTACAATGATAAAGTTCACTTCTCGCAATACTGTGGGGATTGTTATTTCAAAAAACTGATAACTTGTTATTCTATTAAATGATTTCCAAGTACTTACGTCCTTGCAGGCCTGCCGAGTCATACACGCCTTTGACGGTTTCACAAGTGCTGCCATCTCCGCCACACACTCTGCATTTATCTTCGACGGCTTCAGAATGCAAAACACCATCACAGCCGACGTGCTACAGAAAATATAAATGGTTCCATTGTATTTCACAGTCGAATTTCATCGTTTAGTAATTTTGTTCGTAAAGTTGTTAAGTAGGTGACCAAACGACCCATAGTCGCCATTTGATCAACTTCACGAGATCCCTTGTAATTGTTTTCCTATTCGTATCGTATCCAAACTATTGAAGGAAATAATCGAGCCCTCGGGTCGTTGTGAGATCGTGATTATAAGATCACTTCTGCCCTGACGTAATCGCATTATCGCAACGGTACTCGGACGAGATCGCGATAGTAACAAACTATTATCAGTAAAACATTTTAGATCCGAAGTAAAAGGCGTCTTATATAGTTTACTTTCGCATATCGGAATGGTGTAATATATGCGGAATTCCTATATTGCTAGAAATCTGCACCCACAAAAAATCTCGCGGACTCTGGTTTCAAATAATTTAATTAGGGGCACTTACATGGCATTCGCCACCAATGCACATATCCAGGGAGTCGGGGAAACAGCGTGTCCCGTCGACCACTGCCGAAGCTCTCTCGGTATAGAAGTTGTACCCTTGGGCCAAGCAGTTAAGTGCGCATGGGTTAACGTTGTGACCTGTTATTGTTAAATAAAAATCAATAAAATTACGGTATTACTTTATTAGTATTATTAAAAATGTATTTATTGTTATTGCTATCAACAGCCATAGCTAATTCATTTCAAAGCTACTTTCGAAACTTTCGAAAGAAAAATAATGGAAATTAAAAGGTTATAGCAATAAAATAAGAGCATTATAATAAATATTATAGAAAATAGATAATAGTTTGTGCAAAGCAATCAATGCCTAAAGCTAGTTAGCATTCAAGAATATTTGCTTGTATCAGTCTCTAATCGGGATAATTATTCACCAAGAGGATTTAAACCAGCAATGGTTATTAAACTTACCACCGACAAAGGGTTTCCAGTTGTAATACTTTCCGCGGAAAGGTTCGTTGTCGAACTGTGCACATTGCTCTTCGCGGAAGGTCAGTTTTGTTTTATTGCAAGCCTGAGTGATCGATTGTTCCAATTGAGGCACAAGCAGAAGAATGCATGGCAGCAGATTCGTGCAATTTGTATGGCAAAGGGAGGGGTGGGCAGGGAGAAGAAAGAGCAAAAAGCAGAAGATTAATTTACGTTGTACAAGCAATCGACAACAGCATTACGAAATCTACACGAAGCTTAGAGCATTTGGTAATATAATCAAAAAACAAATATTGCTTTTGATTGAGAATGCCAGGACTATACTAAACTGTATTTGAAGTACAAAGTACAACACGCCAATTAAGGCAATTGACATGATAGGATATGCAATTAATATAGCGTCTCAGTAATAGAAATGTGGTTTACGAACGAGTATTCGTTTTGATCTTTACTCGTATCGTGTCGTTCAGCGGACATATCGCAGTTACGAGGACAAAGGCAAGCAAATTAAAGTAATACATGTACTTCCGTGCATGTAGCATATACGTGAATGGCTTCAGCGAGCGAGCGAGCGCAAGTAAAGGCAATAAGTGCATAGCAAAGGCATTGGAGACGCAAAGCCCCTTACGATATAGGGATTTTTTTCTAGCGAACGTACCGCCTTTGTAAGGAACCCATTTATAGTATTTGCCTTGAAACGGTATATCGTCCGATTCGCTGCACTGTGTACGACGAAAATCTTCTTGTTCGCTACAATCCTGAATATTTAAATATCGTTTGTAACCAATTAAACATGAAAGTTATGAAAGAGAAATATGGGGATACTGCAGTTTGGTATATTGTTGGTAATCTTATAGCACCTGGGCAAGGCAAACATTTCAACTATCAACCACCCACGGCGCCCGTCGTCATACTGTATGGGTAAACACGACAACGTATTAAACACTGGAGATAAATTGAGATATCGCACGATATATTCATGTCATAAACATGTTTGATTCGCACCTTCAACAATGTAATCACTAACAGCGGCAGCTACGGATCTTTGGGAAAGGACAACATAAGAATCGTCAGCTGGTCGCTAATATGTTTTTTATCGTGCTATAAACCAAACAACGATAAGGTGCGTGGGGAGGTAAATCGACTAATTAGGGAACGGGAGTAGGTGTGGGGAAATAGGAAACAATAATCTTCTCGTGTTTTGTGGCCCTGATATCCATTTACAGCTAACGATGCGTTGCTTATGTTAACTCAAATGTATGAATTAATACCAAAGCATGGACAATCATTTACCAAAATCAATTTTCAAGCGTACATTTGAACTGTGGAACAGAATTAACACAGTCTTGGGTAAATACCAGAACTCGGAGGGGGTAATCCTATCCGTATTTTTATGCGAATACGTTGTGAACAGCTGTCATAGATCAGCGATGGTTAACACAATAAACGTGCGGTTTCTGGAGAACGCCGGATAGCTTGAACAAATTACTACTGTGTCGTACCAACTCGGAGTTTCGCCACAAACTCAAACTAATTTGATTCCGGTAACAAATTACAATGATACCGTAGGTCCCCACTCAACGCCGTGGAAAGGGTTTTTTGTTTATTTTATCCATTTTCATTATTATTACGAAATGACAATATTCGAAGACTTGCTGTATTTGTGAGAGACACCCTTGACGTTTATTCAAACTATATATATATATATATATAATTCTATTGTTTATGCTACACGTTCCCCTGAGTTGAATATTATTATTATTATTTTGTGATAAGTATAGTAATGTATGCTTACCTCAGCATTGCATGAACGATATCTCTTTCGTTGACCAATACAATATTTTCCGCCGTGTTCAGGTGCGGGGTTATCACAGTGCCGGAAAGAGGAGCTCACGCCCCCTCCACAGGTTCGTGAACAGTCACTCCAGGAACTCCACGAACCCCAAGAACCGTCGACAGAATTGGGTCGGTATCCAAATTTGACACACTCGCCTTGGTAACACCACTGCATTGAAACAAGTTAATCATTTTAATTTATTAAAATAAGAATAAATTGCTCTACTAATGAGAAACGGGATGAGCTTTATTAGCATAGTAGGCGTTTGCTGTTTTTCATTAGGTTTAACTGTATATTTGGTCTAATAAATATTCTTGCTAGCGACAGGGCCAGGTCAAGTATAAATAATAAGGTGATAAACCACGCGGCGCCATATCCACTTACTAACATTTACATAGAGAAGACTATGGCTAGGCGAGAGTTCTAGACGGAGCAGAAAGCAGCAAAATAGTGATGTATTATTTCTTACCCCTCGCTCGATTCCTGCTACTTGACAGTTCGTGCCTTCTGCTGCCGGTATGCTGTTTGTTACACAACGTCCGCTTTGACTCAGGCACCAGAGTTCACGGCAAACTTGCTGTAAGGAAACCAAAAAAAGGAAGGTTTACTACATTTAAATACTTGATGACATTTTCTAACAATAATAACACTGCCTTGCACTTATAACGATAACTATTGTGAAAGATATGTACAAAACTTGTCGGTGTTAGGAACCTTTGACACCGAAGTATTAGAATGGAATCCGGCCAACGGGAGTTTGTATTGAACACTGTTTGTATTGAAGCGGTGATAAAAACAAAATAAATGTTACGCATCCATGTATTAGCTTTAGGATATGTATAATGCTAGGTGATTTAGGAAAATAATTAATGTTCGGAACTAAGCTATATAAATGATATAAGTGTGGGACAGTTTCTTCAGCGTTGTGCTCGTTTTACGACTAGTTTGCTTAGCGCATACCACCGGCGTTACGTATTCCAGAATGTACACATAGACATTGAAATCATTTCAGCAGTTAGGTAGTCAATCTCGCTATAATGTTCACGAAATGTATTTATAATAGTATAAAACATATTTAGATAATCTTGTATCGTGAATCGGATTATTATGCTTAAGGCATTAACGGAAGGACTTCGACAGTTCGGCTAAAAGCACGAAAAAACATAGATTACTGTAGTGTTCTAGTTTAATAACAACTAAATCCGATTTATGATCGTAGCTAAAAAATACAATACAGTAGTGTTGTCAATTGTTTAATGTGTGGCCGAGTCGGTCACGATTTTCCTGCAGTTCGACTATTCTTAGAAAGGACAAAAAGCAGTCGCAATCATAATGATCCATTCTGTCTGTCTGTCATCATCGTACATTACAATATCGCCCTATGGTCGCTATAGCGTAAATACCACTAATCCCAACGGTGCGTCATGGATCGTCTACGACCCCAAAGGTTAACCTACGCTTCGTAATGATAGGTAAGGAAAATAAGGTTAAGGACACCCGCAGTTATTCGGTACTACTATCATTTCATCACACAAGACTACAGTACGTGTAGCTGCGTTAAGCCAATGTATGGGTAAAGCATAATAGATCTAGAAGCTAACAGGGTAATCATCCATTGTAACAGATTATCCACATTTTCTAGCACGAATTATAGATTAGAAAGGAAATTCTAAAAGACCGAAAACGCACAAGCAGTGCCACACACGTTGAACGTCGAGTGTAATGACCGCTACCTTAATTTATGATGAATTGCTTTCGCTCAACTCAAAGAAAGACATTTGACTAATGGCATACGCTTTACTATAGTATTGTAATAAGGTCTTACCCCGTATTTGCATTCTCGTGATTGAGGACCGTGTTGGAAGCGGCATTGCTCGTCGGCGCTATGCTGCTGGCCTGGAAGTTCTTCTGGGAACGCGAAATCACGTCTGGGCGGTGTGTTGGTCAGACATTTGCCAGCACCGGTGCTGAAGTAACAATTACAAGAATTATAGTCTAATACTCTAACAGATGGGCTTGTGCGTCTCTCGCGCCAAAGGTTATGAACTTTGATTTAGACTGAGCAAACGGAATACTGCAATAATTGCTGTATAAAATCAAAGAGCCACTTGGGAAATCTATTGCACACCGATTGGATATCCTGAATTGTTTGATAATATAATATTATATCGAAAGAACATAAACATGTAACACAGTGAACTCGGTAGTGTGATACGGCTTTCTTGTTCCCTTGGGGAAGGGTCGTGTAAAATAAAGTGCTATGATTTTAATTTTCATCTTTCCTTTCTGTCGCATACAGCGCACCACGAGGGCATTGGAAATCAAAAGAAGTATAATGTAATTAACAGAAGTAGTGACAATAGATCTAATGGACCTTTGCTGGTAATTGCTTTATGGTAACTACTTACTCAAGAAAATCAGTGATGTATTTTCTGGAGCAACGAGACCACGTAAACGGACTTGTATTTTTCGTAAGCTGAGCCGCCATGATTTGAGCAGGTTCACTTTCATCGGTGCCACAGTCGTTACCGTTTCCGTCATGCTGCATTCCGAAACTGGAAAAGTAATATCAATAAGTTTATGACATCAAGGTTACGTAGAAATGACATGGGGAAAATTTTCTGTAAATCTAAATTGGGGAGGAACGCAAGACGTTAAACTATAAAGAGACACGTGTACCGAAGGACAGAAAAAAAGAACTCGTTGGTAAAAAGCCAAAACAGTGTCCGATTTAGTAAACAATGTCGATAATTGACGTCAGAAGAATTTCGTCGATATTCGCACGAAACAACTTTGGCGAGCGAGGGATGCTCTTTGAAATATTTCCGATCTTTACTAACATTGTTTCTGAAAACTAAACGGTCTTTAGATGCGGTCATCAAGAATTTTATTCGCTTATTTTGCTCGTTATGTGCCGTGGAAGAATTTTGGGTGATAATATCTACATTATCTCATGAATGTTTTTCAATTATTCCATAAGCCGGTAACAACACATATTTTTGCCCTTCCGTAATTTTTATTATGAATATCACCTGTAAACTCATCTACAGAATGAGATTTAAGATTCTATCTTTACTCAATGACGTTGTTGATGAATTTCAAATGATGACAGTGTTTTAATGCGTTTGGATTTCGTTATTCTAAAGGAACTTTAGTCAATCGTTTTGTTGAGCTTTGCTCGGACATTGAAGAAAAACATATCTTCCCTTTTTAAAGGATTGATTTTAATCACTCGACAATTATTCTAGATTGGATTTTAAACTTACTTGTGACCGATTTCATGGGCGATTGTGAAAGCAGAAGCGAGTCCGATATCTTCGTTAATGTTGCAGCTTCTTTGAGATTCGCACATCCCAGCAACTGGGGCCAAGCCTGGAAAGAAATACAACATATACATAAAAATGAACAATGTATATTTACAGTATTAAACACAATTATTCTTTAATAAAACTGTATAATTTTGCAATATTTTTCCTCGATCTTACGAAAGAAATTCAGTTTGTTATTTCGTCAACTTTCTATTGCGAGCGACGATGTAAGGGCGCTAAAAATAACTCGCTAAATCTGTACGCGAAATTTGAACCGAACCTCCTACTATAGAGTATAGAGTAAGGTTTTTGTCACGCTGATTAATGTACTTTGACGTCGTAGTTGAATTAACCCATTTTAAGAATGTTTATCTTGGCCATATCGCAACGCTAAATCGGTCTTTGGTAATCTTGCTATTGTTACAGCGAAAATGTAAACTCTCTTTGTTCTTTGGATAGGAACTCGAGCGATATCCGACTTTGAAACTAGCAATTGTGTCTTAAATATCGTTAAACTTTTGAAGTGAAGGATAAACATCAGATTTTATACAGGGAGGGATTTGCCCAGGTCGTATGAGACGAATGTTAGATGACATCAAGACAATACTTCTGACGTCTTTGACGAACAAACGAATAAATAAAAATAGTTATATAGGTGACTATAGTGATCACTAGGTCGATTCTATCATGGTGATTGGAATAGGTCATAAAGTCATTGTCAACACAAACTAAACTCCCACTGCGAGACCCACGGAGAGACGAATGAATAATGGGAATTTCCTAGTATTTTTGTATGCACTATACATTGTCACCACAAGTTCAAAGCTTCTAGACTGCATAGATTACGAGCCATGACAGAAGAATATTAACCACTACGATCGCGGAGGTAAAGGTTTATTTAAGGTTTTTACGAGTTAAATCGAAAATCCAAACACTTCACGATCGTGATCCGACTATTGTAAACAAGAGAAGAATGAGGAAAGAAAAACTATTATCGGATAACGTCTATCAAGAAATACGAGGAACTCCTGTTAAGATAGAATTTAGAACTGTATTGTAATTGAGTATTTTTTGTCAGTTTCATTTTTTCAATTCAATAAAATTCCAAGAAAATATCAGCTAAAATGGTATCACCCGCCAACCACAATATCGGTCAATTTATACATATGAATATTACTTTACAGTTACATCGCGTTTTCACGATATTATGAGAGAAACCTCAACAGTATCGCCATAACCCGAAACCTTTGAAAGTACATGTCACCCGAGAGGTGTATAACAAGACATACGCCACCTGATCTGTATTTTTCATCACTAGAAAACACTTCTAAATTGTTGTGGAAACTTAGATTTAAAGAAAATTATTGTTTACTAACGACAACTACATAAAAACTGGAATATTACTTTTGAAATTATATTCCAAGTGTTGGGTGGTCAAAATAATACGAACGTGTTGCACCCGTAGCTAAAAATGTATATATCATGATTAAACGTAAATACCAATACAAACAAGTTAGTCACATTGACTAACTTTAGTTTGATGCAACCTAGTTTCTCCCATAAATCAAGCGTTTGTGTGGCGTTAGCTAATGCCTAGATGATGGCGAATCACATGCAAATATTGATCCAATATCGTAAAGACCTTTGAAGCGGTTCGGCCCAAGCGAGTGTATACGATAACATTATAATACAAATGACTTTGATGCTGGTTGAGATACGAGAACGTCGTAATTGAAAATATTATTTTGCTAAGACGATACCTGTCGATCGTATGTCACAGAGCAATTAGGTTTCTGCTTATAAAACATTTCGAAAGGAATAAACCGACAAGATTACGTCACGATTTACGATATTGCCATCGAAAAATGACGCAAATAATATTTGAGTTTGCTAATATACGACAGCGAACGATATGATTGCTTGCGGATCAATAAAATGGAAATATTGTGGCAAGTGTAAAGCTGTTAGAATAAATACAAAGGTTCCATTTTGATCTAACTGAAAAAGTTTCTGCTATTCCTTTTGTACAATGCTAGCAATTACTCTTTTATTATTACAAGTTTCGATAACTCATAGGGATATAATAGAGTACTCACCAAGTGTTCCACACGGTTTGTTCTTGAACGTACAGATATCGAATCTAAAAAAAACGTATAGACATTTAATATCTTCTCTATAAGAGAATTTGATTAATATAATTTTTCAGCATTTCCGGGGTTCCAGACCAACCTCAATAAACAATACGTTGTTTCCATTACAAGATAAACCGACATTTAGCATTGTACATTATAGAACCTCCAGCAGAAATTGAAATATTTTTTATTTTATTGCTTCATTCTATACGCACGGTATTTGAGATGAATAGACAATCCAGATCCCTACAGCAAATCAAAATATACTGCTGGTGGTATTTTTCAATACAATACAAAGCTTGCGCGAGACTTGTCATTAATTTATCGCGGTGATTGATGGATCCGTAACAAAATCCAACCTTAGATTACGATCTTACGAAGCAAGGACCATTGAAAATCTTTACCAGTACAAATATGACACTCATGATTCGTGACTTCGCCGATTGATATCGCCCACACTTAGGCAAGTTTAATTCATTTATACATAAAGTATTATTGCCGTTTAAACAATGACTATTCATTTTTGTCGAGTGTTTTGATGCCGGGAAGGGGGGTCGAGTTAGAGAAGTTCACACACATTCTACTAAAACTACAAAAAACATCCAATTTCAACAACATATTTTTGTCGCTATCCAGAATAGAAGAGTATACAAAGGATCGAAAGACACTTTTGTTAGCGGTCTATTAGCGAAATCTCGTAAACGACGGGAATGAGGTTTATTTTGGTCTTTTCCGTAGGTCGGCGCGGGCCGACAAGTCAAAGCCAACAATTCTTTTGTGATTTCAAACAGACAACGAGAGTAGAAAGATAAACTCCATCGCGAATAAAAGGCGGGTTGATTTGAGGAAAAATAAGGATAAAACGTTTCTATGAAAATTGATGATCTTCGCTGGTGGCATGAGTCGCGGCCTGTTTACAAAATATCGCCCTTAGCCAGCACTGGCAAAGAGCGTTGAATAGCGAGTCTTATCTATGTTTTCGCTGCCACGGGAGGAAGCAGGTTTTCGATGAAAATTAATATTAATGAAATTTTACAAATTTTTTGCACTTTCACCGACAAGTGAAGTACTGTACAGAAAATTTTGGAATTCTGGGTTCTGAATATGAAGGTTTGAAAAAGGAGCACACAATCTGCTGCAGATAAACAATAGTTTGTGCGAGAATGCAGTTGCGGTAGACCAACAATAAACAGTCGAAAAAACGTGCTACGATAACATCCGAAAACCACTACCACACCTATAAATGTTATGAAGATACTGTATTAGTATTATAATCGCTAAAAACAAATCTTATACTTAGTTTATATATTTAATTTTTATTTTACGTTCTAATGCAAATCAAGGACAATTTTCATGGTACACTTGGACATCAGATGAAAAATAAGGATGCTACTTGTAAGGGTTCATGATGCTAAGGCTAGCAACTGTTCTGTAAAACCATATGTATATAGGTTACAAATTGCTATCTGATATAAGTGGATGCCGCAACAAGGTAGTCATGCTGAATTTATTTATGACTCATTGAAAAAAGTAAAACAACATTTGACACAAATCGCAGCTTTGCAAATAATTCGGCGTTCAGTGGCTACAACAATACTAATGACCGACCAATGCCTTATCCTTATCTACTTTAAAAGCACGGTCGTAACTGTTGTATTGTAACAATAGGATAAAACAACCACCCCTGACACAAGACCGGATTTAAAATCGAAGCGTATCGTGGGCGACCGGATACAGTAAAGATTACTATCTTGACGTGAATGGAAAAAGGTTTCACTAATTCGTAATGTATCAACCGTTATATCATAGGTTTATAGTTACTCACCCAGTTATGAGTATGGCGTTGTCATGATGAGCTATCCCGCTCTCTGGTATTGTGTCCGATTGGTTGACGTTAATCATAGACTGCCATTTACAGAAGCTATCCAAAGATCGGTCGGCGTGATGGTTGATTTCCAAATCGGGCTGTGAATATGAAAACAAAAATCGTCAATCAACAACGGGTTCTAATTCGACTGGGTTTAATCGGAATTCAGCGCGGTTTCCGTCAGATGACCGCTGAATATCTGAAATATTTCCTACTGTTGGTTAAGCAGTATTTGTATGAAGTTATGCGGCTTCCCACTGCGCAGTGGTTTATTTTGCATTGCTTTATATGTAAAGAGTGAATGAAAACGATAGCTTGAAACAAACACTAAATTCGATAGAAGTAAATTTATATCCCATAACCCCCTGGGGAGATCGTTTTAAACGCCACGCTGGTATCATATTTGAAGCCATGTGGAAGAATGTAGTGTACCCAAAATCGATTCCCTTTCCGTTCCACTTGAACCATCACACAAACTTGGCTTTAGGAGCAGACATTCAAGACGACAGTGGTTTCCTAAACTCAACCGTGTTTCTCTCTATCTTACCAACACATGTTACTACTTACAGCAGATTTCAAACAGAAGAAAAATTAGATTAGAAAAAAAAATTAGTCAAACATTCTTCAGTATTATTATCACGTGTTCGACGCATGAATGAGTTAATCTTCCTATGCTAAATTCCGAAAAACAGCCTATAGGTTTAAACAAACAACAATCAGCTGCTGAAATTCAGTCTAACGCGAAGAAGACGGCGACTCCAGAATAAACAGAGCAACCGGTCGAATCAAGTTTGGTGTCAGAAGCACGTAGACAAACATACCCCGGGTAGAAGCTAGCAAACGAGATGAAAGAACCCGAATTTCTAGGTATTAATATTGTACAAAGAACCACAGACACCTCACAGGGATCTTCAAATATTATCCTAATCTTTATCGTATTGTCAAAATGAGAAGCTTGCGTGTTATTGAGCAAGAGCTGCCTAGAAGAAATATCGTAGAAATTATTACCATATGACAGAAGACGACCAACTACTTGGGAAGTATCGAAAGTGTGGGTCATTAGAACAAAACAACTTATTTCCAACAACGTAAAACCTAACGAAAATTGACCTCATCAGTTAAGTTTGTCTATCGAACGCCAGATGAGTGTGAATGTGTGCTTTGCAATACCAGCAACACTCCAACTCAGGTCATTCGATACGTTAAAAATATAAACATTGGCATTGCCATCACGAGAAATTCGACCGTTCACGTCATTCACACGTGTCTGCCTACGTCTTTCTTACAAAACTAAGAACGAAGCGCACGCTACAAATCGAAACCGGACCGGTTAGTAGAGTGGTCGCTCTAAACAGCACCCACAATGTGGTCGTGGGAAAACACATAACAATCGTTAAAACCTCGGTAAACTGATCGATTCGGTACATAATTCGAGAGTTCCCGTAACCCAGGAGGAGCAAACTCTGGGCAGGTCATCTCACAACAAACCATGTGGTTGTCGCGAGTGTGTACCAACAATTTATCAAGTTTCGAATTTCTTACATATTCATAGTATTCATGGGAACTTGCTAGAGTAGATTTAACCGATTACTTAATGGAAAAGCCGATCGCTGCGTTGACCTGCATAACACGAAGCCACAAGTTAATTGGAATTCTAATGAAAACAAATTGTAAGGCGATTGGTGAATATTAGCTATCGATACGTGTGGTAAAAACGTTCTGAAAACGCGAAGTTTTAAACCACTAGCAGACAATCGGTCTGAAAGCATAGACGTGAAAAACAGTGCTCTGAAGTAGCGGTTTTCCTGTCAAACTCACAGCCGCCGATAAACAGCGATAATTGAAGAAATAAGTGAAAAAATAAGACGACAACGTACCTGATCTTCTGTTAGAAGAACTATTCTTGTTACGATCATGTTGATGGAATTACCAATGGAAGCGTCATGGTAAAGATTTGCAACCTGGAAAATGGAGAAAACCATAGTACCAAATTTTGCTACAATGTAAGGGTCTAAGACGGAAATCTTATTAGAATCCATGGCTCAAATATATCTCAGTTAGCCTAATGATGTCCGGAATATTTTGTAATTTATATATAGTATATATTATAGTAAAGACTAAAATACACTTACAATGTTCATAATAGTCAAGATGTACTTTTCAACTTCTTGCCTTCCGTGATAACCGACCATCATTTTATCAGCTACGACTAAAGTTTCGACGTTCCTTTCCATGCTAATTGATCTCTTTCTTCTGCTCAAAACTTTGTTGGATTCTTCTTCTTCCAATTCTTGTGAGCGTCCAGCGCTCGTCCTGTGATTGGATGATGACGACTTTTTGTTCTTATCATGATGGTGATGACGGGATTTTCGTTTTTTTCCTGATTTTGCGGACTGCTTCTTTGAAGAAACATCTACAGTATCTTCTTCTTTTTCCTCCTTGTCTTCTTCTACCTTCTTTTCACGGGGATCCTTTTTCCACCAGGGAATGTCGCCAGCAACTTTATCTGTTAAGAAAACGAATCTTAACCATCTTTTTCTTGGATGTCAGCTTATTTCTAAAGAGATCGGGGGAGAGAGAACTTACCAGAATACCCACAATGTCCAAGATCATCCTTGTCTTTTCTTCTTTCCTGAAGATGTCGAAGAACTGATCGTTTATATATCACATGGGGATGACCCTCGCGCTCCTCTTCGTTATTCGCTTCCTCCTCATCGAATGGTGATGACGTTGTTGATGACGTTATATTTTCAGTTTCGTCACCGGATTTTGTGTGATTCCACAGTGGTTCAATAAAATAATCGAAATTATCTTTCGATACGATGCCTTGCTGTAAAAAGAAAATACAAAAGAAATATGAGTTTAGTTCATAGGCATATCTATATTATTTGGTATCATTTTCAATCGTATTTATCACTCACCACTCCCTCACAAAGGCTCAAAGCGACCTTTGAGAAACCATCGTGATTATGAATATTTCCCACATAATGACAATCGTCTATAGCGTTGTCTCGCGAAATTAGTTTTCCAGATCTTCCCCGAACTTCTACAACAAAGCTCATCGAGACCAATTTAAAGTTTCTCTTTAGATGGAACTGTGCCTTTTCCATTCCAAAAACATTGTCCAATTCTAGGAAAAGTTCGTGATTCCCATCTTGGGAAACTTCGTTAGCGTCCAAGTGATCGGCCGCACTCCGCCTTCTGCGACTATGTTGTTCACCAGTGCCCAGCGTGTCGTCCAGCGTGATATAAGAAACAAAATTTCCGTTTCTGTCGACCCTCCTGGGGTAACGCGTGTGTGATAAAGTTGTTACTTCTTCGCCTTCATTTTCAAGGTGTAAATTTGCAAGAGTTTTGGCTAATTGACCTTTGTTGTCGAATTGGAAGAGCGGAACATGAAAAAAAATATAGATTCAGTTCCTGTAGTATTACCACATAAAGCAAGATATTGTCACTAGACTGATAGATTTCAACAGAGAACAACAGCGGTCTGTGATCTAACTCAATATATCAAACACATTTGTGAGACAGGAATCGGATGTTACTGCCCGCTATGTAAATTGTTAACTTCTTATCACAAAGATCTTCTACAAAGGAACTGAGTTTCGCTATGAGCTATCAAGATAACGCTCCTCGAAGCCCTTTCTACTATAAATTATTTTCATTGGACCAAGGCAACTTTCTTGTGTGTGTTTCAGCACGAACAATGGCATTGCATTGTACCCTCGGCACTCTTCATGTTAAAGTACTGATATCGTATTAAACACTTAAGCAAAAAGAGTTGTTTATTCTGTCGCGTGAAAAGCTCTTTAGTCAAAGCCAATCCGTTGTTTATAAGGTATGAAAGCAAGTAGGTTATGAATTTCTCCCAGATAGATATATTTTACTGTTAAACGCTGCTGTGTACGAGCATTGAACATGTGGTATTGCAGTGACATATGGGGTCCGAGATTGTATCTACTGTATACTAGCTTACATAGTTTTAAGTAGCAGAAATATATACATAGGCTTACATAGCCGGAATATCACGGTGACCCATTCCAGTCCGAACTAAACAATACCAACAAACACACACCGCAGAAATAAACAACAATGCTGTCATACAAGCCTTAAAATATTATGCTACAAGTATCGGCCTGACAAAATGATTAAATTGAAGAATCCATACACAACACAACATCCCATTGAACAACGTGGTCTTATATAGAATGCTTACATGTTTTCGAAACTAGCCCTATTGTTCTAAAGTCCTTCATATTCAGTGGGTCGACCTCCCCCCTTAGCGATTATCATTACAACTTGCCTTTAATTTGTTTAAGCTCCGTTGACGGACCAACTGAGACAAGATAGGTGAGCCGGAAGCAACACAAAACTTGTAGTTTTACAATTCATCTATTCAAGATACTATCTTTGGCCTAAGTAAACGACAGTAATGACGGCCTTACACACACACATGCTCACACACAATACCAATAACCGACCGTTGGTGTGTTTTCTATTCTGCTTAAAGCCTAAGGACACGATAAGTGCCTTGCGATGTGGTCTAGGACGTCATAGAACCAAATCAAGAATGAAATTAGACTTTGAAGAAAGAGTTCGATTGCGGAAGCAAATACACATGACATTTTAAAACCTTTTTCTTTACGCTGCTCTCCGAAAGGGTAAATATTAGCTCTCACAGAGCGACGACCTAACTCTGCGATCTCTGGGTCGTATATGTATGCAGCAGCACACATTGCCTTGGCCGACGCTATTAAAACGAGCCGGCCTTCATGGCAAAGGCCAATAACACTTCACTAGTCTCAGTAAACTTTACGACACATAAAAAATCGAATATAGAGAAATATATATATTCCCAATACAAACATAAAAAGTGTACGTACCATGTCTGTGCAATCTTGTAGAAGATACAACTGATGTTGATAGAACGAACAAATAAATTATCGTTTGAAGTTTTGATGAAGCCATTGTGACCTTTGGTTATTATTATTATAACTTATTTCGTAACGTAAAACACTTCGTGGTAGAATTGATGTAAAAGTTATTTTCTTTTCCCGCGAAAAGATCCTCGATATCCGAATCTTTTATTCGGTCTGAGTAACGATGTTTTGCCAGCAAAACAACCTTGGGGCTTCGGGATAATCTGTTGCTACACTTTGGTGTCGTATCTCGATTTTGATGTTGAATTTGAAGAGTTGAAGTAGTAGAGATATTGGAAAGTATTTCGGAATCTTTTTTTTCTCCGTAATAAATAAATAATAAATAAACAATTTGCACAGCTTGCGTTTGGTATGCGTGAATCTGATTATAAAAAAAACATTGATTACTTTGCTCACAGTATCGCAGTTAACAGCATACAAATAGTCTAATAGTAGTCTAACTGTAGTGATTGAGTATTCTCATATCACCAAGAAATCATGCTGAACCTACAGGGGTACACTAGTAGATGACTATCCACATGAGCCACCAACTGCTTCTGAATAAAATTCCTTCAATCAACCATACTTATATATCCTCAACACACAAGAAAGGACGAGACTATATTATAGACAGTAACACCATACTCCATACAGACTGAGTCAAGTGTAAGTTGAACTTGAGAGTAATTCTTATTCTTCGACAACTACTCTGGGAAAGTCATGAACTGTTCTGGCTTACAATTCGAGCTGGTCTGCATTAAAAAGAGGACGAGATGTTTGGCCCCTTTTTCCTTTAGGAGAAAGAGTGAGCAAAAAGAACGATCGAAGTGTGAGAGATGTCGTCATAACTATTTTTACTTCTTCAAGCAGTAGAAGACTTTCGAGCGTTCAAAACAATGATCTTATACCGATTTTTGCGCTGAACTTGTAAATATACGAAAACCTTGGCAGGAGAAAAATATCCTATCCTTTACTTCATATATGCCCAAGTTTACAGACATATTTATACAAATCATATTTTCAGTGATTTATCCATACTAAAACCAATGTATACATAAATAGTTAATTTTAATTCCAGTGTTATTCTTCAATTATGGTAACTCTGATATAATTCGAGAATTATATTGCTCGCCAAGTAAACTCGTTTCACAGGGCATTTCATAGCTGACAGAGCATGTTAAGACGACCTTTGTTTACAATTATTTGTTCCCTTCACAACTGATTGATTGTATAAAAGTTCAACGTTGAGTTTATAGTTTATGTTCCAGTTAATTACACGACATCAAACTAACACCGCCCCATGTGTTTACGTTTCGCATCCTGGTTACAGCAACAAACTCTTGCGAAGCAATATTAGAAAATATCTTTCATTAATAACAAGAGCAGCAAGGAAATTCATTTATGGTGTATACTGTATACGGATGAACCAATCTTAAAGAGGTCAATATTGGCCTCGGGAGAAAAATTGACTTTTGGCAGACACAGCCCGCTTTTAGGCCGGCTGTCGTGCTCCATGGTATCTCGAATGATACTGGAGCACAGTAATTATTTCTGTCGGGGACCTCCTGCGTGACTGGTAATTGGCCCATTTCGTTTTGGACGATTTTGCGATTATAAAGGGACTATATATAACTTAAATGTATTTATTGCTAAATTCGCTCATAGAGAAGACGCGTACAACATTCGAAACGCCACAGGGTCGTCAACAATGGTTTGAGTAAGTAATTAAAAGTGAAGACGACCTTCAGCAACACTTATTGCTACTCTGGTAAGCAATATCTAGTTATCATTGCATCAAGTTACCTCAAAGATAAACAGTAGTATAATTAAAATCCACAATTCATAAAACATTCCACAGCGATATGATACATTATTCCATACCGCCAAAAACGAAATTAGGAAATAGTTAATTCGATAACAATTCTGGGAACGATAAAAATTCTAACTGACTGCTGATTACTCCTTTTTTAAACATGCATTTCACACACCATATGTTATCGATTTTTCGGCATACTAGCGAATACACATAGCACCAACTACGTTAAATTACACATGAGAATATATAGAAAATAGCCCTTATCCTCTTTCTACAATACATGCATAAACCTTTTATATCTGTGGATTCTGTCTATGTTCTCAATGTATAACACGTCGATGGTATTTATTGCAGATTTGCAATATTAGGCGACCCTACGACCGACTACCATTCATTGAACTCTTTCAGTAAACAGATTGAGCTCTCTGTTCGATTTAATCCTTTCACTGATGTTGATAAAGGACTGTTTTATTGGCTTACATTACAGCGAGAGAAGGTTTCTTTTTTCAAGTTATTCTTAAACTGAAGGTAAAATATGTCACAGCTGAAAGGCATCAGTACCACAAGGTAGGTAGAACATTTACGGAACATTACGGAATTCACTTATTTTACATAACGTCCCTTCTTTTTCTGTCTACTTCTACTTTTAATCTGAAGCCGTGACGTAATCGTGTTAGCTATTCTTTGGGTGAGATACCATCTCTTTGGCTTGCTCTTTCCTTTATCAGATTTCATCGTCGTCAGTGAGGATTGTTTATTTTTAACAAGCATAGCGAACGCTTACCAGCGTCAAACGCTTCAGACTTAAAAATAGACATTGAATAACCCGTGTCTCTATTTCTCCGATGCTTTTTCAAATCCGTTTTTAGTGAAAAATATATTTTCAGAAATTACTAGACTAAAATAAGTTGATGCGGGATGCAAGACTGCATGCATGCGCGTAGGAAAAATGTTTGGAATCGGTTGAAATCACAAACCAATAATAGAGACAACAGTCTATAAGGCGTCTATTGTCCATTGTTATACAGCTTCGAGCCTGTAGCAATCTGTGAAAGCCACCTATGCAGTTTTATAATGAGTTACTGACCCGACCCAAGTCATCACGCTTGAAAGATTCAACAAGTGTACTATTAAGTTATAAAATAAATTGATATAAATTACACCGAATCAATTATACATTTGACTGTGAAAAAATTTCTGTTTAAAACGGTAAAAAATGTGGAGGCTCGTATCTGCTCTTTCTACTGCGTATTGATTCGACCCTGAGACCCAGCTGTACTTTCTCTGGCTCTGTTGAAAATCAAGCCAATAATATTTCACAGCAAGAATGATGCGAAAAAAATTGACTGCCGTATCTGAATATCAAGAACTAAATTATAGACCGTGCGTTATACTATCACCATGCACTCGACACACCCACATAAATGCATTAAGCGACATTACAAAATTTTATTTTCTCGTGTGAAATAATTACTGCAGATGGATATATGATATCGGATGATTCCAAGCCACTCGCTACTGTCCCAGAGATATGATAGCTGTTCTAAGTGCTAAGGTCAATCGCGGCATTGCGCAAGCCTAACGATATCTTGCGAAAACAAGGTGTAGTGTTCTGAAGAATGGCAATAGATTCTTAAACCGATAATGGACCAGATCGACATTCGAACAACATTACAGAGGCTTAGCCCTTTGAATGCGAGCGAATATTTGTCCTACAGGTGCGCAGTGGTGTCGTCTGTATTCTGGTATAACTATCAATGTTAAGTGCTTCCTGCTTAAAGCGCAATACTCGCCACCCGAGAAAATGCCGAGCATTATTGAATGTCATTGAAAACGTGAATCTAACTTGAGCCTGCGGATTTAAAACAACAATGAACGATGAAGACTCGAAGGATTCACACGAAGCCAACAAAGAAACGGGCTCTCTGGTTTAACTAATAAAGGACGATTTAGATTCTCATGTAGGATGGAAATACAGCCTACAACTCACCCTGGTTCAACTCATTTCACTTAACGCAGAGTTAACATTTATAACATCAAGGTTTTTTTAAAGGTCGACGGTCGATATTGTACTGCGATTACCTGACATGTCAGCGTCACGAATAAATATTTAAAACAGGAATAAATGAAATATGTGTCATAAATTTATATTTTACTGCTGTACTTTGTACTCGTCCATTTACTCTGCAAATTAACTGAACATTTTATAGTATAGAGTAGACTATAGACTGTCTAATCTAATTAATGTCTAACAGACAATTGAAAAGTACGCAATTGAATTTTTTCATTCATTTTAAAGATAATTGATAAGTAATCATGCTATGTGTATTTTAATTGACGCAACCAGGCCAGGAACTAGCTTAATCCCTGATCAAACCGACTCCAACCAATCTTTGGTACAACCGATTGAAGTGAAGTTATGGTTGACATTTCCCTATTCATGATAAGTAGAATTTATTACTTTATAAGGCTTACAATAGGGAAATAGTATATTTATATACATTACATCGGTTGGCGCCTTTTATTCTTCACAAGCTCCGTACTAAAAAAACACACTAGGCCTTTCCTATCCCCATTGTTTATGATAAGAATTGTTGACATTTTAGTATTAATATCACTTTCATCGATTATTTTGGCACATGACACTAGCAACGGGTATTTTTTAACTCGTTTAAATCAACTAGAGTCGAGGATCTGTGATATCGAGCATTATCGCAGACCATCGTAAGACAAGCAACTTAGCATCGATAAAATCTTAGAACCCAACATATACTTCAAAGTGAGATAGTAGCTTAAAGAAAACACAGTTGGATTGAAAAGGACCCGAGGGCTCGAGGAAGGTTTACATTATCATATGATTATCTCCATTCGAGTACAATTTTGGCTCAAATTAATAGTTATTGCGCGACGAAGGGCGGTTGTTACAACGAATTGGATATTCAATTATCACACGATTCTACCTGAAAGAGATAAACTCGCATAGGAAATCAATGGCACAATAATAAGCCCCTTGATCAAAATAACTGCGATAAATATATTAAAATATGAAATATATATCGAAATTATAATTCAAAGTTAGCTATTACCAAACGTATGTGGTCAGTATATGTAATAACGTGAAAGATTCATAAATATTCATTCAATTGTGACCAGGAAAAGACATTATTGTATATCACAATTGAGCTATATTTAGCCTTGAAATATAGAAATTAAGACTATCCTTCTTTTCAAACTTAAAAACGTTAAATGTAAGCATCAAATCTTCTATTCAGATTCAAGTATCAGAAAATCGCAGTGAATATCATGATACGCTTTGTAAAGGCCAGCAAAACCATACATTGCCTTCCATAGTGAGAGTGTTAAGACACTCGATACCATTGCAATGTAAACAACAGTGAAATGCAAGCTATACCCCTCGCCACCCATGTTGAGCTAAATTCCCCCAACTTCTCGATGTTATGGTATTTTAGGAAAACATGCACCAAACTCTTCTGCAGCAGTAGCAAGGAACAAGAGAAGCCTTCTATGCAAGCGCCGCAGCGGTGAATGATGGATACATACTCCGACATGCAAAGCCTTTGGGAGTTAATGAACCGTACAGACAGATGGTAAAACATTAGAAATTATCGTGTTCAAATAACAAACAAAATCTTCAGCTCGCATTACGTTGAACAGTTTCACGGTTGAAATCAATTCTTACTCTTTATTTTCCCAAGAGCGTCGGCGTCGACTGCTTTGATGTAGATTTGGTTGCGCTAAAACCAGAGGTACTGTCATATATTATTGTCAATCTGTTCCAATGCATATTTGATCACGCAGCTTATTTATTTTTCATTTGCCTATTCAAGTTATTTCCTGATTAAGTGCAAATTCTTAAACGAATTTAGACTATGCAAACCTCACGCGATGATGATTGTTTTTATAACAGATACAATACAACAGCAACAACAGAAACAACAACATCGATCATTTGGATTGTAAACATCAGTTGATTATACTGGATGGAAAAGGCGATGGAAAACAAAATTGAGAGACAGGAAAAGATTTGCTTAGAATTCAATTCCTAGTCATGTACTCGACCCCTCATCTAGGGGCATAGCAACGGAAAATATCGCCTATGGCAATCACTGAAAGTCCACCCCTGTCCAAACAACTGACGCCCGTCTTTAAGATAACTTTATCATAATATAAACTCCAATTAGTTTAAAACATTAAATTAGAGGATTATCTGAATTCAACGGAAAGTTATTGTCAGAGGCGCCTGCCTCCTTCAAGTGGCGCCCAGGGTACGTACCACCACAACCTGTCATACATTAAGTACGCCTCTGTCTCTATTGTAGTGTATCTGTCTTTATTCACTCATATCTATTATTGGTTGGCGGTTTAGGAAGATCAACCGATTCTGCTGAATTGAGTTGCCACAATAACAAAGGAAATTAAAATCTCTTCCAATAAATTAACTTTCATAATAATCGGGGTTAAAAATAGGAATTGAAAATTTAGTATAAATCTCACCTAAACAAGAACCTAGAGACCATGAATCAGTCGCTATAGCCCTATGTCAAGAATAACCCTATAAGAGAACTACATAAATAAGAGATATCATGAATGTGAATCCGACATTATAGAATAGAAGTCTATACAAAATAACAAATGGGACCGGAGTAAAACATCAAATTCATAGTGAAAGTAGCCAATATTTATTGCCACCATTTGAAAATAGTTTGAGATAGTCAAGACAATATCATTCAAACTTATATAGTCACCTAAACATTCGAATGCGGCCTGTTAAAACTGTCTCAAGATCAATAAACATTTGTGATAAACCAATAAACTTACCACCGGCAACATTTCCTTAAAATCACCTAAAGCATAAAAGTTTTATTTCATATCACGTATATAAAAAGCATTCGCACATACTGTACCTACCTAAGTTTATACGATCCTGACACTGTCACTGTGTTAGTCTTATTACGCTCTGTGCTTCTTAATACCATTGACATAAGTCATACTGAATAAGCGAACCTTCCTTCGTCAAATGTATTGTAGGTTAACCAAATAACTATTTAATACATAATCGCTATTGTGCTTTCCAATTGTATTGCTGATAATAAAACACTACCTTTACTTTCTTGTAAAGCTATATCGTGAGGTCATATTGACATTGGGAAAAATAATTTCCGATTAACATGGAACGTTTGTATAGAGAGCTTAGAAATATCAGTTCCTGTAGTTGATACTGTAGGTAGTAATTCTATTGCGAAATCAGTAAGGTTTCGCTCATGTAACTTCCATTTTCGAGTTTTTATATGATATGTATTTAGCAGGTGGTCATGAATTTCAGGGAGAATTGGCATGACACCCAAATATTGAATGGGCTCCTTCAAAAAAGTGTACAACTGTCAATGGCAAAGGTAATTTTTCATGACGGAGTTACAATTGAACACTTTTCAAAAATAATTTCATGGTCCAGAACCAATGGTTTGTGAAATAGGGTCGTTATAATCAGATTTTAGTGATAATATCAATGTGTGATAAACCCTTCAAAGGTCCCTGAATAAGGTCAATGGAATTAAGTCACAGAAATAATATTGAATTTTAGAAGAAGAAAAAATGAAAGAAAAAATATGGAAGTGTATTGTTATTCAAAATCGCAAATAGCTATATTACCTCATTCAGAACGATAATTCCATTCTAGATATTACTTTTATCGCTATTAGATATGAACTAATATTTATGCGTTGCATAGCACAGCTAACCAATTCTACAATAACAGTATTAACACAATGAAGAAATCCACTGTGGAATAATTGGAAAGTTGAAAGTGGAAAATTACCAATACAAGTATTCCATTGTACTACGCCAATCAAAACAAAACATTTCTCTTTTCCAAAAACATGACTTTAACCATGATTAAATCTGCCTAATCTTATTCGCTCGTCATCTAAATGGTAACTTCTGATCTCGCTTACTGCATGTAAACATTATAGCACTAATCCATCGAGATGTGCGCTTTAATTATGCTCAATACGTGTGACAGGATCTTATCCTAATTAACGATGATGAATTAATGGTAAAGATAAGCGAATTAAAATACAGCTGTAACTCTATTTCTACATGGAGACCATAAAACATGAAATGTTTTCAATAATATTGAATGAATGATATCATAGAACAAGAACTTCATCTTTATATGAGATGGCATTTTATAATTTTTAATTCTTGGTCATTACACATTTACAATAGATTTCTATGAATTGGCTCTTAATTATATTTTTACATCAATATTTAAATACCTCTCAATCTAAATAGCCTCATAACAATATACAAGAGGATAAACTTGCTCTAATTCTGGGAAGCTGCTGTGCGGATAATCTCTATAAGCTAGTAAAGGAGAATGGACAAGCCGATATCTTGAAGAAAAAAAAAAAAGAGTTGTCTATTCCACGCCATCTTTACCAGCTTTTTACCAAATTAGTTTACAATCAGACTGAGGACGCTATTTTTTTCTTAAAGAAATAAAGAAATAATCAAAGACTAATCAATCTTCAAGCAGCCGAGGGCTAAATATTTCCAGTGAAAATTCGAATCTTGATGAAACTACCTCGTATACTGTATACTATAATATATATGCAAGTAGTACACGCTTCGCCTTGAACAGAAATAGAAATAAATCGACTAAAGATGTGATGAATATTCTATTCTAAGGCTGTCGGCATTTGATTCATCTAAACACGACTCAATAAAGGCTGATAGAACGACGGTAGACTTACCCAGGTGCGTCAAACAAGCCGGAAAAGAGGGGCAATGATGCGAATATAACTCACATGAAGCTATTTGTCAGCACAGGATTATACAGTTGTGTAGAACTGTAGATAACAGGAAATATGACAAATCACACAACCATATATGCTGTATTACGTTAATCAAGATCTTGCTACTCTTCATGCTGGAACTATAATAAAATCTGGTATTGTATTGTATATACTATACGGATATAAATATATAGCACTTGCTGATACTACAGTACATCATCTATACAGCAGCACCTTCTATCAGGCCTTAAAAAAATCAAATCAGGTCCTTAAGATTAACTGCAAATAGACTGATTAACTTATAAGATCTGTCTAATTAACGGGTTAAAATGTAATAATAAGGTGGGATAGCTCGATCTAGGTGAGTCACATGTAAATCTCTCGTAATAATGTAATTAAATATAATCTAGAAGTACTCATCTAGAACTATGAACTCAAAGCGCTCATTACTTGATGGATAATCCAAATTATTAAAAACAGTTTCAAAAGTAAGCTAGTTGTAGGCACAGTGTTTTTATAGGGGATGGAACTAAGCATGTTTTTTCCCCAGGGGTGATAAGGCATGTCCTAATGCCGCTCCTCCTCGGAAGTCATTACCTTCGTGTTTTCTGATCTGACGACCCGATAAATGCGATTAAGAGTTAATTACCACATGATTCGAATAATAAATAAATATATGCTACTCGGAGAAAGGTCGTGCATCTCAATGAATAGCATTGTTACTGTTCGAAATTGAACGCTGTTTCATGTAACATGGCCGATATTATTATCCTATGACTGCTGGTTACACGAGAGTAAGAGTTGCTCAGACACGAGATATTTAGTTAAGGAAACTACTGAACGACCTTGAATTAAAACTTAATTTCTTTCCTTCACTTTCGATTTATAACCCAACTATTATTAGATTCTAACACAGCTTTAACGCCGTAGGATAATAAAAAATTATAATAAAGTAAAAGTACATAAACCACATAAATCTAGAATTTGCTAGTCCAGCACTTCGGCAGTTATTAGTTTTCATGTCAATCTACTTACTTCTGTGTCACAGTACAGTAAATTTGTGCCACATGACTAGAACTTTGTTTAAAACCGGAGATAAGTTTATGTTTGTGCAAGTAGTACGGTGTATCAGTAATATGGGACAGTACACGCTCTATTTTACCATTTTTACTCAAACCTCGACGATTCAGAAATTTCGCTGCGCCCACCCAGACTTGCCTGATAAGTTAGGTTTCAGGTAATTGAATAATAAATAATCGAGTAGCTCCAGGAGTACATTTTAAATTCAAGTCAGAAGACTAGGAATTGGTAATTTATATTTCAAATTCGAATTCCCCACGTTCAAGATCCTATTTGCTTGTTGTCTGCACTTGAAATACTACATTGACAGGCACCGTTTACGCATGTATCGACCACATTCATTCATAATTTTCTTCTGCTGTAATTAAAACTATAATCAATCAGCAAGAGTACTTTGAATTACATTACCACGGAACTAGATGGCGAACGCAAACTAACGTAGAGTAACGTGCAGCATAAATCCCTGGAGGCTTTAGCGAATACCAATAGCTTTACTATACCGTGTTGTAGTTTAAATATCGCCGATCAAAACAAATTAATGAACTAAACTGAACCCTCACAGGAATAACTCCTCTAGACTAGGGAAAACTGAAATACTGTGTAGGGTAATATGCTTTGTGCAATTATATACTTGAACTTGCACATGTGGCAGTTGAAATACAAAAACTGATGTTGAGCATAAGATTTAGAATCAACTCGATATTTCTGCTAATCGAAAACTATATATTCTTAAAAATTGACAGATTATATTGAAATCATAATAGAACATATTTATTTTATAAATTTTAGAAAACTTGAAGTGTTTACTTGTATTAACTCTTCCAGTCCGTTAATGCTATCAAGAGCTAACAAAGTACTACTTAATCCGATTTAAACGAAATAGAAGATAATCTTCTGTCATTTCACGCAACAATTTCTTGAAGACAATCATAAATGTTGACACGAACACACCTATACCAAAGCACACTATTAGAAGCAAACAAAGGGATTAGAACTTTTTATAATCTCCTCAATAACATTAAACAGATTGATGGAAACGAATTGATTCTGAACAGCAAAGCTCCCACATACGAGGCGTTCCTAGAATCACGCAGTTCTGGAAGACACTGGGCAATATTTAAAGGAGCCACCAAAGTATAAAGCCTTATTACCAATTGCCTAAAGTCTGGAAGTATCAGCAGATGTCAGCAAACTAGAAGATGGAAGACGTTCAATACAGTGCAAGGCCGACATAATCTACAATAACATAATGATTCATGTTTAGCTATCCACAGAGCGCGTTTTAACTTTGCACAAGCAACATAGGGTAAATGCCAGGGGGGAAGATCGATAGTTGGAAAAGTTGATCTCGCAAAAAAAACGTTCATTAATCACAATCATATCGTAAGGATTTGTTTGATTTCTTTATTATGTGGAAAGGTTGCTTTTGCAATATAGCTTTTGCGTCAGAGAATGAGAGCTAATATTATGTATCAAACCTGAACGCTTTATTCATTGTTCATGTACTATACTTCTACTTGAAATGAAACTTTTCAAATCCTTACGTCTGTAGGCCAATATACTGTATAGTCTCTTGTAACTGTAACTGTTCAGTAACCTGAACTTTCAACCTGCAATAAATGTCCATACTGTGCTATACAGAACTTATTCTCCAAGTCCATTAGTGAAAATATAACTAGATGATAATTCAAACTGGGGAATTTATATGGTCGTTACTATTTGGACAAACATAAGACAATATTATAACATACACACTTTGCACTTCCTCCCTTATTCCTCATTCACTCCCCTCATCTCATTTCATTAAATTTTATTCACATTATTGCGCAGGACCGGATATCCGATAGCGCAGCTTATCTCTCACTGGAGGCGATTACTCGAAACCGCAATAATACGTCACAACATGATATCTAATCTCTTAATACAATGCACAGAAACATGTTTGACATTTCAAATGTGCGGTAACTTCCTGTAATCCACAACAATCAACAATGAACCTCACCTTAATCTCTAATATACCTGACATTGCGTTTATACTTAGTAACTGCAAGACGAAGGCTTAGCTGGATAGCCATCACGAATAAGAAATATGAGAACCACACTATAAATCCTCTTAGCTGCTTAGCATTTGAACTGAATAATCTATATAACAAAAGAAACTCTACTCTAGGAAGTTGTCCTCGGGTTTAATTTGCCGTGGGGTCTTATGACCTTGGGGACTGAGATAAATTTGAGTCGGATTATTGCTTGGGGATTATGTAAACTTGAAAACTGATGAATCACGGATCGATGAAAGCCTGGCTAATGTCAAAACAGTCTAGAAATTTATTGAACTTCAGTCTTCAAAACGCCTGTACGTTTCTTGCGTTTAAGGAAACAACAGCTATTCAACTATAATAATAGGCTTAATAGGCCGTTCAAATGAATTTTCATTAGGCCTAAATTTATGGTTATACTCGTGTACACATGTGATGCTAAATTAGTTACTTCATTGAGAAGTTTAATTGAAACGTTAACTGCGAGAAGATTTGGATAAAGAAGCAGAAGGTTGCAAAATGACGACTCTGGTACAAAAACTAATTTAGATCACAAATTATATGATATATATATATATGAGAAGGATGCCCGGGTCAGTTTAAAGACCCAGCCTTCCAGCCCCCCAGTACTTCTCCTATGTGAATCTAGTACTTCAACAAGTAATGAAAAACGAATGCATAGTATATAATAGTATACTTTTACTTTTACGTATCGCAAATTTCTTTCAATCGCTTTGCCTCTTTATCTATAGGACAAGGAGAAGAGTTGCATATCTTCATCATATATCTGTTGTTACTTTTATGAATGGTCACTGATAAGGAATGAATACGGGTCTAGAATATTGCTTCGTAAGTATATTGTTTTCATACCATTTTCTAAATAGTCGTAGATCTGATTGGCAGATGTCGGAAATATCTGACAACGTTTGCAAAGATAGCATCGAATTTTGACAGGAAAGAATAATTGTTTATTGATGTAAGAATTCGACGCGAGGGTTAAACCCGCTGTAATAGAATGAGGCCATTGTTTAAATTTCATACAAAGATTATCATAATTCCTAGAGAGCTCGTTTGCGGCGATAAGGCAGCACTAGCAAACGTCAGGTCGTGTGTTTTTTAGTAAAAACTAGATACAAAATATTCTAATTTACTACACCAGAACAAGGGGTATATGTCAAAGATAAGACGCGTTCGTCGAAATTCAATCTATGCTCGCGGACGTCACTCAACTTGGGCGCATTTTACAATGTTTTCAGTCATCAGACTTTGATAAGATTCGATATTAGAATAAGTTATTGTTCTAATTGTCAGACTGCCGGAGCTCAAATGCTGAACTGATGTAATATTTGAAACCGAACAAAACTAGAATAGAAACCGAAATCTTATTCTAAAATTACAAATTTTAACGAATAATAATTAACGAACAGCTCCGAATTACCAAAAACATTCCACTGCGATACACCAATACTACATTGGAATCGACAGGGATTCCGACTACTTCCGACCGGTGTTCTATTATTTTATATACAAGAATGTCTCACACTACTGGTTGCGTTGAACTAAACTGAGTCAGTAGATGGGTTAGATTTCTTTATTTTTAAACCTAACATGGTTTATATTCGTTCTGGGAACTTGAAAGTTTACCGGCGCTTTTCATCAATAGAGGACAGGCGCGCGACGTAATGTGAATATATAGAAAGGTGCGTGAGATCGGATGTTTGTCTTTTCGCTTCACCGGTAACTCATTTCATTTTTTTTGTGGTGTCTCGGATTTAATTTCAAACAAAATAGGGATTCGAACCCACTGACTGACTCATCAACAAAACCCTTCGGTTCTATTGGATGTTGTTATAAGTACTGTAAGGGAATCTGAGTGAGCAACGCGCCTGATCTTTGCGGGAAGAGTAAAAACTTCCTTCTTTAGAGATACTGTCAGATTAATGGTGCTCGAAATTTCAATTGTTTTCAAGTTCATTCAAGGTGAAATAAGTCAATCTTCTTTGAAATATATACTCGAACGGTGAAACCACATGAAAGGGATTTTGTTTATAGAAGGAAAATATTTGGGAGAGACCAATAAACAATGGAGTAGGTAACGTTGATCGAGAGCAGAACTTCTGTTTATTTTGTGATTAAGGTGAAAGATTTATAATTTATAAAAAACTTTCGCTATTATCTGTAATCGGGTTTCTTCGCTAATCCACAACTGAATGCTTGATCAGTGTTATGTAAGATAATTTCTGTACATTTCGCAAATAAAATTCATTTCCTTTCCATATAATGCTTCTGGTCCTTTATTACCCAACTTGTACATATTCACATGCTATTTCAAAGGTGATAAGCTATTTTACATTTTCACTATCACTAGTGGTGTCGCATTATCATGAGGCCAGAAAATGGTAAGAAAGGATAAAGATCCAACAGCAAACACTTCATTAGCTGCCCAAGGACATGTCATCTACGCCGGAGACGGACTTGGTGATCCTTAAAGACAATGGCGACCAACGTTTCAAGAGTTTTAAGTTGACTGTTTTCACACAAAAACAAAAATTGTCATGGAGTAGATTACCGGTTCAAGTAAGGTGTAAATTAAACATGATATCCATAACCAGATTGAAAACACACAAACATCCGAATAGTTGACTCACTATGTCCGGTCCCGGGAAGAAGGATTTTACTATATGTACCCTGCGATATGTGTGAATGAATTTTTCTCATCCTTGTCACGCATTGCATTGACATGAGTGTGGGGATTCGTCAGTGGCTACGGAATTTTTGCAAGATATATGTAATTATATGTGGGCAGACATATGATAGCAATGTAATCCAAACCGGTTCAGGTACCCCTATTCGAAAAGCTGATCATAGTAAGTTATTAAAGATGCAAGACAACAACTCAAATAGATTTACATGAAACGATCGTCAACAATTTTGCGATATCAAAACATTGAGTACAACTAACATAGCTATACTTTGATTAGGGTTACATTTCGCAATAGGCATAATAACAAAAGATTATATGATGCACATCAGACGTATTGCGTCCTGGATTGCTCATAAAGCGAACAAAATGCAAAACTGGTGAGAGTTTTTGCAGACGAGCAATTAAAAGTAATCGCAATATCAGGGGCAAGCTTCAACCGATACAACTTCCATGAATATTCAAAACTTTACGGTCGATAACTATCCTGCTATTTACGGCGTCAATAAAATCTGAATACAGTCTTTTCCTCACTACGATCTCTATCTTTCGCCGTTTCAAGTAGATGAACACAGTAATTACCTGTCGCACTTTAATATTTACCGGAGCATGACAAGAGATCTTTATTGTCTTCCACTTCTGGGTGACGACAACGACATGAATGGATCCCGGTTTTTCGTCAAGTCTCCCATGAACGCCGGGTGGCAAAGATTCATGACTTAACCATGACGTAATGCCAACATATGTCAATCAACCGCGACGAGAAAGGCAATACCGTGAGTTTTTGAGTAAATCAAATACGAATACAAAGGTCATAAGTCAAGGGATTTATGACGTAATTGGAACGAATAATAGTGTGATCGACACAGGGTTTGTGGAGTGGTGATGTGATTATACCATGCAGACACGCAATTTAGTTCTTTTTTATCCAAACAACCGTAAAAAGTATGGAAGATGTGACATGTCAGTGGGTGAAACGGCAAGTGGCAGATAGAAAACATCTGGCTTATTGACATTGTTAAAAGGCTGAGTAGGTGGTTAACTTAAAAAAGTACTGTACCATTCGTGACTGGATCTAATTTGAAATCTAATTCTCGAAGAAAGAAGTGATTATCAGTCAGCATCAAATATTACTAATAATATTCTTTCGGTACAATTACTAATGTGGCCATAATATGCTTATCACATCATGCTAATAATATCCATATGTCGCCAAAGGTTGCAAATAGCGCTATATTAGGAGTGTTCCAAACGAAGATTATAAATCACGTCAATAATGAAAGTAATATCAATACTGATTGCAAGGGTAGCTTGGGAAGCTGTTCTTTTCCGAAATTGGAATTTATTTGTCGATTACTCTCAAATTAGGCCTTCTTTTTAGGGTGTAAAAAAGAATTCCAGCCAATGCTACTTTTAAAATGGCTGCCAAGTGACGTAATGCGCAGAGTTTAGTTAAAATGACAAGGTTGACAAAATTTCTGCTCGGAGGCGTCCTTAATTGCAGTCGGTTCAGAAAACAATTCACTCGATTGGAGGTTCAAGGAACAATTGCCAACACTAGAATTATATCAGACCCTTCCGCTCCACTGCTGTACCAACAAATTAATTCAAGTGTAGGAAGCAAAAGGGAAAGGGTTGTAATTAAAAAAAGAAAGTGTTTTTTTCTCGAGTGTGAATAAAGGTTCATTCGAAAATTATTTGTGTTGTAATCAAGGAGGAAAAAGACAATGACGTATTGCTGATATAAGTGTGAAATAATCTTCCATTCAAGATCGTACAAAAGTACTGAGGTCACTGACTCTATACGCTCATGAACAATACGTACTCATGTTGTACGACATTTTATAAACAGTGCTCGAGAGAAACAAGAGCTGAAGAAAAATAGGCGTTCCATAACATTATGTTTTAAATACTACTGTATTATTATATATTTGTTGTCAGTATGGAGTGCAATTTACAGAACCGTGTTGTATATCCTCAAATTACCGATAAAATATCGTCTATTGCTGACGTATTTTATCGCTATTACGTCATGAAGGAACCAGAAATAACTGGAAAGGGTTTCATGTGGGTATAAATTGTCCAATCAAAATATCAAACTTGGGAGTGTGCCTCTGCGCCCTTCCGTAATAAAGTATGTTTTGTCAATAGTTGAATATCGCATATAGCTCCCTCTCGTCAACCTACAATTCCTTCGTGCCATTGATAGATGTATTTCAATCTGTTATTTAGGCGTATCTAATTATCACAAATCAAAGAATACTTTGCAACACGATAATGAATACCTCAACTAATCACGAAATTATTTCAAAGTTTCATTTATGACTTGACATTTGCAACTTGAGGGATTTGTTGGAACAACAACTTCAAGTAGAAAACGTTACAAAAACAAAACAGTAGCTAAATATCTCATGATAAATAATTCTAGATATTTTAGTGGTTCCCACGGTTTGTTAAAAGAGGTCAAGCACTCGTTGCAATAAAACTATCAGAAAGTGGACATCAAGTGTGACTACTAACAACAACATTCGCGAACAAGATCTCGACAACGAGTAAACTCTAATTACATCTGTATAGAAGGAAGCTGATACTCAATATAGAGCTTCTGACGACCAAAACGAGTTAAAAATTGCAGTTTTCGCGTTAACTACACTGCAATTATATTGACCTTGAGCATGTTGCTGGACTAATTATCGTGACTTGGAGAATCGGTGCCAGAAGTCAAATAAGCAGACGTTCTTACAACAGTCAAGAGATTTGTCAAGGAGGTAACTATATCATTTCAGATTTATTTTGTTGGGCGTTGTCGCTTTCGATGTAAATGTCACTCTCAGCTTACTTACAGGAGAATATGAATTCCGATTTCACACAGATTTGAAAGTGAAATGTCGGAGGTCAGAGAATTGCAAACAATTGCAATCTTTACGTTACGAAACAATTATTAAGTGCCGGTAGCTGATAGTAATTATTACAATCTAAAGCTCATATACTACGTCATTCGACCTATATACTGTCATACTGTAGGTTAAGTGTATCGATGTGCAGTAGATAAAGAGTTCTTCAAAATCTGACTGGACTGACTGGAACGAAAAAAATAGTTCCGAAATTTGGCAATTAGTCGCTTGGAAAACGACTACCGATTATTACTATATTTTTTATTATTTATACACACATTTTCTCCCTCAAATATCAGTATATATAAACATATCATATTAAACAGCTTTTTTAGAGTCATATGCAGCATGCAATTCCGTTTTACACTTTAGAAAACGGAAGAGACTGTTTTTTGCATTTATTAATGTCGTACAACCAGAGACAATCCTTGCTTATGCTATTGCCAATGTAACAATAAATATTACCTTAATTAATTCGTTGAGCTTTGTAAAGATACTTTAGTGCGGTCATCGAACCCGTAAAACAACGAAAACATGTGAAAGTATTCACAAACAAGGAATTGTCCAGGTAAATATTTACTTGAAGTTTAGAAATCGTTTCGAGATAAAGGAATGATCAATGTTACTTGCGTAAGGCTGAGTATGCTGTTAGTAAATCACTCTTGATTAGCCAAACAATATTTCTTTCATTTTCTCCACGAAGTACGATAGCCAGAACGTGAGCAGTTTGAATTACGTTAACAGAAGGGGAAATGCACATTGGAATTCTCATCATAGTTGATGGATAAGGGAATAACAGGCACGCTCCTAATTGTTTTGACTGGTGGGAAATTTTATAAGATAGCGGTCTTGCTCGGGTAAGCCTGTAATAGCTCTTGTAGATTCAGTATATATCCCTTGGAGCATTCCCAGATAGCATTTCATCCGCTATGCCCCTCCTAGTAAGCCTAGTTACAAACATATGTACTAAAACAAGTCAATTTCGAGTAAATCTACTCCCCCAAGGGAAGAGGCCACGGAAATAGCTTAATGTCTTTACGTCTTTAAATGGGTTCATTCAATCATTACTTTCATTTCACTAATTCGTGGATCTTATGGTTTGGTAAACATAGAATCTCATATTCATTTTTAAAGTGCTGTGTGCTGGGAGCGAATGTGTCACAAACAAAACTGAGACACGGTATTGAGGATCCTTGCACAAATATTGATAATTATGTAAGCCTGTTATTCCAATCAAATGATACTATACTATTTTATTACATATAAAAACTGTGGAGGGATTCAACGGACTGCAGATAGCATTTATAAACAACGGGAGGTACAGCACTGTACTACATAACAAACGTCAGTCAACATGAGTTCAATGTAATCAATCATACACAGTTAAGAGCAACTGTTGGTCTATTTGTTGCAGAAACAAGATAATCCTTCCTCAAAAAGGAATAAAACAATATGTTTGTCAGTGCTTTTAACTAGTTGTGATTACGTCACAGTTTATTGCCTTGGCCAAAGCTGTCAATTATCTCATCGGAAAAAAATGAATGACGTTATGACGGAGACGGAATTCTTTGGTGGGCAAATTGTGTGTATACTCTTATTATTTAAACTCCACGAATGAGGGTACAGTATTGGACACTCTACTATGCTCCAACTCTGACACATTCTTCATATTGATTTTAAACTAACTACTGACTTCAGTCCAATGCAGCATATTTACAGTTTACAGTGTATGGTCTTTGAACCACAGAGGTCCATCACATTATGTCCATAAGTCTTTTGCAAAACGTTATTTCATACCCTGATGCACACAAGCTCAGCCCTTACAGGTAAACTTTTATTTATTTCTGAGATGACAGACAGAAGTCAACTACCACGCTGAAAACTCACAATTATCTGATGCAAAATTTAATGTGATAACGTAAAAGAAAAAGTCTAATGACGTAAGTTGCGGGACCTCAAAGTCAAAATTATCACCTTTAGGTCTAAGTTACAAAAAAATTATGAATAGCCTGATTTAACAAACGTGTAATTATGGATAAAGTTTGGATTTAGGACTATCATTAAGGTCAGCTTACAAAACCCTATAACTCTCATTTTTATCTTAACAACCATCTAACTAGCAGTTCCTGCTATCAGCAGAGTAGAGTCTGAATTTTTACAGCTGAATGTATTAAATACTTGAAACATTGTTATGCAATCGATTTGAAATATGAATTTTATGGCACCCTGGTCAAGTTCAACACAATGACAATTTTCCTGACTTGACGGAAAATTTTCGTAATGATTACGTCACTGGTGGCATTTTAATTGAAACACGATATGCATCGGAATTTAATTAAACGCGAATAATCAATAATTCATTTTGGAGATTACATATAGTTCATCCATTGGTGCATTTATTAATTTTTAAGATGCTCTGGGTCTTTAATGAATAATTGAGGAAGGATGAGGAAAAACAAACTGTAAGTGCAAAGTACAATTTGATAACGATCGAGGTTCATTTGGAAGTCATTACGAGTGCTTCATTACCCATCATCCCATCATAAAAGATAAAATGCTACCTGACCCGGAACAAAAACCCTTTTTTTTAAACTTTGACGCCCACCTATAATGTAATCGCTCATATTCGACGCCGCCACCGCATTGTGCGCAAATGAAAATTTTCAGTATTCATTGATCGATGGGATTTGTCTGATTGTTTCAGCCTTGAAGTCTGCATTCTAAGCAGAACTCCATACAGGGTTGCAGTAAAACGATCTAATCGCGTCTGGAAATCATGATAAAATGTCAAAATTTACTAAACTGGTGTGTTTGTTCCTCGTATTTCTTCACCAGTAATATTGTTTAGTGGATCTTCCAAGGTCACACTAGATATCGGCGCTTTTGAATTAGGAAGATCATTATAAAACGATTAGTGAAACGGCAGCAAAATATTCGAGGAAACAGCGAAAGGAGAAAGTTGATTGAGAAAAGTTCAAGTTTAGCAGCAACAAGATGTGTTCAAGCAGAAGACCACACACACAGTAAGAACATGCAAAAGCGGTAATTAAGCAGATCTTCTAAGGGTTATTAGGACGCACCTGGCATTAAAAATAAAACTAATGGCACTCGTTAAGTGATAAACGTAGTTGATGAACAAAGTACGTAATCTCTTGTCTGGTAAGACAAAATCATAAGCGAAACTGCCGAGAAGCAACAGCATTCAAGTCACGTCCATCGTATTGACAGAGGCCCGATTGTTTTTGCTTTAAAGCTTTATTCTGTCTTTCGTTTCTCAGCTTGCTTTCAAAAATAATACTAAAATCATTTGCTTGCTGCACATCTGCCGATAGTTAGCACCTCGTGCGCAAAGATTTAATTTTGGTTTCTAGTTTCGTAGAGACACACCGCACAGTTTGTCACTAAAAACCTTTATTAAATTACTCGAAAACTACTTTTAGAATATGCTGCACAGAATTGCCGTAGGCCTAGTTGTCCCACGTTGACATTCAAATTACACGTTTCCATTTCCATTGCTCAATAATTATAATGATGCGCCAGGGACAGGGGTCTTTTGATATTTAGCACAGATGGAACCAAGAGTTTTTCCAGTTCTAACATGTGCATCGGATGCTTGTTTGAAAATGCAAATTTCGTCATGACTAGGTCAAGAGTCTGAAATTTCTGAATAGTTTCGTTCCTAAGTAGGTTACTGTATAGCCCAGAAAATATATGTACATATTATAAAAAAAAGCTGAAGTGTAAATTTGAAAACAACGTTGGTCTCCTATTTTATGAACTCAAATTAAATTTTATTATCGCCTCTCAATGCTGATTCCAACTGCTACAAAATCACTATTTCCACAGTGTTGACCGAATGAACATTGAACTATTAAATCTACCCGATAAATTTGAGTTGTATTTAGGATACGGTACCTTCGATCAAACGTCTAAGAATTGTAAAAGATATCAAAGCAAACACATCCTAACTTTTAACTACGTGAATAAAGTCGAAGTGATAGTTCTCCCGCATGGCAGTTTGGCGGTTGTTAACTGTAGCCATGACGTCATGCTTACATAGGAACCTCCGTAAAAATTTACGAGCGATAAATCTCTTAGTGAGTTTCATTTTATAAATCAAGTGGTAAAAAAACAAACTTCCGACGTAACGTAACAGCCAAAAACCAAATTCTAGCATAGATCGTAGGGAAATAGAAAATTCACTAAGTCTCAAATACTATTTGACAGGACAGCATTGTGCAACCTAAAAGTTTATTCCAGCGTGCGATATCTTTATGTAACATGAACATAGCACAGATTTCAAGAACGGTCAAATACTTTGCGATGAAAGTTCTCACAAAACTATGAACTATGAAACCTACATACAAATTTAATTTTATTTATTAACTGCGTAAATGAATTACTGAAATACAAAATGACAAAATAGCACACAATGGCAGAACTTGATTTACTACTGTCCGGGAGACACTGCGCTTCTGGTAGCATATATAAAATACTTAGGAAATAACCAATGTTGGGATGATTTACTTACTACAGTGGTCAAAAAAGGGAAACATACAGACATAAAATGTCGTACAGCTATTAGGACGTTAGATGAAGAATCACGCATTCACTTTTGCTAAAATATGTTCGAACTGATAAGAATTTACTTTCTCGTTTTCTGTGTGCACTACTAGATAAGGAAAAACAAACACAAACTGGTCCTTTCAAGTTTTTACCGAACAAAAACCACTATTACGTCAAAGGCTATTTACTTTTCTATCATCTACTGCCTCGGCGAAGGGGGCGCAGTGATTTCTTTATAGACCCATAAAAATGGTTGTAAGTTGATCTGTGCGGCCAATATTTTTGCCAGGAGAACAATGAGAGGTTGTAAAGTGGCAGCTATCGAGAATTGTGATTTGAAGACCACCCAACGTGGGCTACTTGTCCGTGTTGAACATTCCGCCAAGTTTGACGGATGATTATTTATGTGTTTCGAGGATAAAGAAGATTCTTGTTAGGTTTCACACTGTACTCACGGTTGAGAATGTAATAACGCAACACCTCAAGGTTATGGAGAAATGCATTTTATGGTCAAAAACGCATTTCAAATTGACCACTTAATCGATTCATTCATTTAAAGGTCTGCAAAAGCAAACAGATGCTCTGGAACAAAAACAAGGATGCGTCTACTTAGGGTATCGACTTACAAGGCTTTGTGCGCAATAGGAAGTTTACGCAACAGATAAAGAAAAGGTATATCGTTAATAATCATGTCATTTTCAAGTCTCATAAAGATTGATTCGCATCATTCAAAGCGGTTGTTTACAATACAAATCCGCTTTGCGTGTGACGTAGGTCAAAAACAAAACAAATATTTGACTTGGAATTATTCATGCTCGATCGGACAACATGTACACGGGAAGATTTCTAAAGGGATGGGACAATGAGGGAAAGTTGAACTTCAAGATGCAGCTTGGATGACAATGCATGGGGAAAAAGCAACTAAGAGAGCAAATTCAACGGACATGATGAGGGACGACTACCCATAAAAGCAAAACGTAGAAATACTGTATTTAGGAAACTCCTTCAGTTTACTAGAACACATGGCTAAAATAGCTTGCTTATAACACCAGCATGGAAGATGATATAATGATTATATAGCAGTAACTTCATAACGTCTGTCCAGCATATAATTTTCATGGCTAATGACCCCAAGGTCTGCTGGTTAGATTACAAAGTTTCTATTACGGGATATTTCCATGGTCACGAAACAGGCTGGAAACAAGTGAAAATCAAAATATTCTTGAATCAATAAACAAATAAATTCCGCTACAACGTAAACATTGGTCTCCAGGAGAAGTTACCTTCATATCAATCGAATTGATTTAAATAAGGAGAATTGATTGAATAAGGAGAATAAGTGGGTCGATGGGTCAGAAACTGTGACTCTCTACACGGATCGATATACGCCCAACCCGGAAGTTATGGTTTATATATAGATATGAATACAAAATCAACCGATTTTATGAAAAGTACCAGTACCATTGCCAGTATTCACGTCATTAATACCATTTTTACATTAGCATTAGAATATAACTAGACCTGGAAATCTGATATCATAACAGGGTTCAAATAACTTGAAAAGATTCGGAGAAAAATTAACTTGAATAGGGTGAATAGTTATTAGATCTAGAATCTATTCTAGGCTACTATGAAGTAACGTCATTCACAGATTTTTATTTGAATTGACGAAAATGAGACAATAGAGTTGAGGGTTTGTTACAAAAATAAAGCTGTACAAATTATAACCTGATAGTGTCCCACCTTCCCATACTCCGCACTGAATATGACGAAATTACAGCATGGACGGTTGTTAGTGAAACATTAAACGAAAATTACTGTTTGTTCTTATTTGTTCCCACCCATTTTATATAAAAAAGTATCGGGATAGTCTGGTTTTTGTCTGAATTTTCACAAGAAATCAGTAGAATGTGAATAACAGCGAAAGTAGGTTGGGTCGTGAGAATACTCTTTGGTCATGAAACGTCTATTGTTTTAAGTATTACACTTGATAAAATATTTATTTTCTCTTTGCAGGCTATACTGCTTACTTATATCATTATTCATTTCCATAATCAATCAATTCTGCTCTTTTATTGGAACGCCGTCGTTATAAGAGGTTTACACTTGTTATTTTTTGTATGTTCATTAGTTTAGTCGCATAGATTTCAACCAACTGGAGTGCGAGCATATCTCTTATATTCCGACCACGTGACTCTATTGATAACGTGACCTCCATCTCAAAAACCGACACTCCACTATCTAGCCGGCAAATGTGAAACTATATTATTCACAGAAACAGATAGCGTAGTCATTTTCTCTTTTATCTATCTCAGCAATAAGAACGTTGACTTTGAAATAAGTTTATGAGGTGGCAAGTTACAAAATGCAGAGATGTTCATTATCGATCATTGTTTATAATGACGAATTCTTACCACGTTATCTCTGGGAAACCGCCACCGGGGAACCTAAAGTGATAAGTGTACATGACTCCGGCGATTCTATATATGTACATAATATTTACAGATCGTAGTAAACTACATGATATACAACAGCCACATATACTGTAGCAAGATGTTCTCGCAATCCTAAGTACATTCTCCTTAACGTGTGCTAGCGTGTACCCTGTAGTCAAGTACTACTCAAACCTAAGAAAGGCACGTTTGCAATTGACATTATCTATATGCCGATTTGATTACGAAATTCCTCTGGTCACAAATGGACTTCACGATAAGTTTTTAACATTTAGCCAAGTGTGGTTAGTGATTCAATCTTTTATCGTTACATTCATTTATCTTGAACTCTGTTCGCCCCTAGGCTAACGAAGACTAATTGTCAGAGAAGAAAGGAGACAGGATAACGACCGATAGGTTCAACGCTGGTAAATCGGAATATTTCTCAAACGACGCTTTAGGAAAAAACTCCAACAGATTTTACTTACATCCGTAATCCACGAACGACATAGCAGCGACAATAAACCACTCATTGACCTCAAGGTTAGTATTTGGTATGCAAGATTTCAATTTTTCTAGTTTCCTATTTCAGAAGAATGTTTCTCATTTAGTTAGCGGATCGACCTGATAACAACATTGTGGTCCCTATTACTGACACGCCTTGCTTATCTTGTCCAAAATCATAAATACTGAAACATTAATAAGCAACAACAGGAATAAGTACCGGTAGCTAGGGAGAGACCACATGTCGGCGATATGGCATGTTATATACTTATAAGCCTAGTGTGATATTACCTGCTTTAAAGTTAACAAAGTGGGCCACAGAAGCTGCTACAGTAGGGATACGAAAACCACTGCTATAGTATTCCACAGACAACTTCCGAGTAGGACGGAATAAACTCAAACGACCTAACTAGTGACGCCATCGTAATGACGTAAACGAATGGCAATTATTTCTCATACCAAAACAACAATTAATTTACCGGAAAGTTACGTAATAAACCCGTGATATAGTATATTATATTTCAAAGGAAATCATGAATAAAGATAATCTCGTGACGTATCTTAATGGCGTGATTCAAGCGACGTGATATTTGTAAGAAGATATAGAACAGGTCATAAATGACAGTGCGTCAGCTTTAGCCGTGATTTTCTGACATGTTTTCAGTCGATGCTTGATTGTTTTTTTCTACATTATGCGTGAATCAGAAAAGTCAGACATACAGACATACAGACAGATATGCAAACGAACATTAACGATACCGTACACGCGTTAATCACGGTATCAGTATTCACTATGAATGATGTAACCGGAATAAACATAGTGTGAATAATTGGCTTCGGAGGTTCACGGAAGCAGAAACTGGATAGTGTTACATACGCCTCGAATAAATGGCTAATGATTCGGCTGTAATGTTATTAATGTGGTCAGCTACAGGATAAGATTAAGTAATTTAAGATAAGGTACGACAATAAGATTGCCGAGCTTCGGATTTTCCGCGATCTTGCTAACAGTGTACATATTAGTATTCAATAAAAACTCTGATCAAAGATAGGTCGCTTACGAACAAGTCAACGCTGATCAAAAGACAACAATCAGTAATTTCTTTGAATATTACGCATTGCCTAACCTTTATGTACAAACAGTGAACCGAACAAAATCCTCTTATTATCAGATGGGCGAATCAGATGATTCAAAGCGACGAGAAAGTCAATTTAAAAAATGCTAAGCTCATAGTTACTATTGAGTTCATTTGAGTCAACTGGAATTATACGATAATTTATTTGTATTTTTAATCGCGCGATAGATAACTCTGTTCATTCCACTGACGTTAGGACATCGCTATTTGTGAAGTGTTTCGTTAGCACTCATGTGTTTGTAAGCCCAACCCATTATGATATTTGTTTTCATTTAATGCTGTACAGTTTTTTTTCTCTTAACTAGACCGAACGAGAGTCGGGTGCAAATCTCGGGATTAAAAACAACTTGGTAATCGATATACAGCCAAGAACACGGCGCCTCACTGAACTTGGCAGAGAAGGTCTCTATGTAACATTACCTTCGTGCAATGCTCTAATGCAGGTAATTCGTACAGTAATCAGATTAGAAATGGATGAAGAACGTGTGTACAGGAAATCTGGATACTCGTGTCTAGTGTCACGAACGAAAAAATGGAACAATCTGAAAAACCTACTTACGTACCATTACGTATACCTTAGTACAGTGGTCTCCAAACAGTGGGGTCGANATCTCTTAGTGAGTTTCATTTTATAAATCAAGTGGTAAAAAAACAAACTTCCGACGTAACGTAATAGCCAAAAACCAAATTCTAGCATAGATCGTAGGGAAATAGAAAATTCACTAAGTCTCAAATACTATTTGACAGGACAGCATTGTGCAACCTAAAAGTTTATTCCAGCGTGCGATATCTTTATGTAACATTAACATAGCACAGATTTCAAGAACGGTCAAATACTTTGCGATGAAAGTTCTCACAAAACTATGAACTATGAAACCTACATGAGTAAATTTAATTTTATTTATTAACTGCGTAAATGAATTACTGCCCGACAAAATAGCACACAATGGCAGAACTTGATTTACTACTGTCCGGGAGACACTGCGCTTCTGGTAGCATGTATAAAATACTTAGGAAATAACCAATGTTGGGATGATTTACTTACTACAGTGGTCAAAAAAGGGAAACATACAGACATAAAATGTCGTACAGCTATTAGGACGTTAGATGAAGAATCACGCATTCACTTTTGCTAAAATATGTTCGAACTGATAAGAATTTACTTTCTCGTTTTCTGTGTGCACTACTAGATAAGGAAAAACAAACACAAACTGGTCCTTTCAAGTTTTTACCGAACAAAAACCACTATTACGTCAAAGGCTATTTACTTTTCTATCATCTACTGCCTCGGCGAAGGGGGCGCAGTGATTTCTTTATAGACCCATAAAAATGGTTGTAAGTTGATCTGTGCGGCCAATATTTTTGCCAGGAGAACAATGAGAGGTTGTAAAGTGGCAGCTATCGAGAATTGTGATTTGAAGACCACCCAACGTGGGCTACTTGTCCGTGTTGAACATTCCGCCAAGTTTGACGGATGATTATTTATGTGTTTCGAGGATAAAGAAGATTCTTGTTAGGTTTCACACTGTACTCACGGTTGAGAATGTAATAACGCAACACCTCAAGGTTATGGAGAAATGCATTTTATGGTCAAAAACGCATTTCAAATTGACCACTTAATCGATTCATTCATTTAAAGGTCTGCAAAAGCAAACAGATGCTCTGGAACAAAAACAAGGATGCGTCTACTTAGGGTATCGACTTACAAGGCTTTGTGCGCAATAGGAAGTTTACGCAACAGATAAAGAAAAGGTATATCGTTAATAATCATGTCATTTTCAAGTCTCATAAAGATTGATTCGCATCATTCAAAGCGGTTGTTTACAATACAAATCCGCTTTGCGTGTGACGTAGGTCAAAAACAAAACAAATATTTGACTTGGAATTATTCATGCTCGATCGGACAACATGTACACGGGAAGATTTCTAAAGGGATGGGACAATGAGGGAAAGTTGAACTTCAAGATGCAGCTTGGATGACAATGCATGGGGAAAAAGCAACTAAGAGAGCAAATTCAACGGACATGATGAGGGACGACTACCCATAAAAGCAAAACGTAGAAATACTGTATTTAGGAAACTCCTTCAGTTTACTAGAACACATGGCTAAAATAGCTTGCTTATAACACCAGCATGGAAGATGATATAATGATTATATAGCAGTAACTTCATAACGTCTGTCCAGCATATAATTTTCATGGCTAATGACCCCAAGGTCTGCTGGTTAGATTACAAAGTTTCTATTACGGGATATTTCCATGGTCACGAAACAGGCTGGAAACAAGTGAAAATCAAAATATTCTTGAATCAATAAACAAATAAATTCCGCTACAACGTAAACATTGGTCTCCAGGAGAAGTTACCTTCATATCAATCGAATTGATTTAAATAAGGAGAATTGATTGAATAAGGAGAATAAGTGGGTCGATACGATAGGCGGGAGTACGAGGTTAGATATTTCAGAAACGGTGACTCTCTACAGTACACGGATCGATATACGCCCAACCCGGAAGTTATGGTTGATATATAGATATGAATACAAAATCAAGAGATTGTATGAAAAGTACCAGTACCATTGTCAGTATTCACGTCATCAATACAATTTTTGCATCAGCATTAGAATATAACTAGACCCCTAAAATAACCTCCATCCCCAACCTTGTTACCGCCTGGAAATCTTATATCATAACAGGGTTCAAATAACTTGAAAAGATTCGGAGAAAAATGAACTTGAATAGGGTGAATAGTTATTAGATCCATAATCTATTCGAAGCTACTACTACTAACGTCATTCACAGATTTTTATTTGAACTGACGAAAATGAGACAATGGAGTTGAGGGCTTGCTACAAAAATAAAGCTGTACAAATTATAACCTGATAGTGTCCCACCTTCCCATACTCCGCACTGAATATGACGAAATTACAGCATGAACGGTTGTTAGTAAAACATTAAACGAAAATTACTGTTTGTTCTTATTTGTTCCCACCCATTTTATATAAAAAAGTATCGGGATAGTCTGGTATTTGCCTGAATTTTCACAAGAAATCAGTAGAATGTGAATAACAGCGAAAGTAGGTTGGGTCGTGAGAATACTCTTTGGTCATGAAACGTCTATCGTTTTAAGTATTACACTTGATAAAATATTTATTTTCTCTTTGCAGGCTATACTGCTTACTTTTATCATTATACATTTCCATAATCAATCAATTCTTTTCTTTTATTGGAACGCCGTCGTTATAAGAGGTTTACACTTGTTATTTTTTGTATGTTCATTAGTTTAGTCGCATAGATTTCAACCAACTGGGGTGCGAGCATATCCCTTATATTCCGACCACGTGACTCTATTGATAACGTGACCTCCATCTCGAAAACCGACACTCCACTCACTATCTAGCCGGCAAATGTGAAACTATATTATTCACAGAAACAGATAGCGTAGTCATTTTCTCTTTTATCTATCTCAGCAGTAAGCACGTTGACTTTGAAATAAGTTTATGAGGTGGCAAGTTACAAAATGCAGAGATGTTCATTATCGATCATTGTTTATAATGACGAATTCTTACCACGTTATCTCTGGGAAACCGCCACCGGGGAACCTAAAGTGATAAGTGTACATGACTCCGGCGATTCTATATATGTACATAATATTTANTCATTCAGGAAAGGTAATAAATTATAGTTGAATAGAAGTTGAAACCTCTTGTCTAAACAGATACAGTAACTCGATGCGTATTCTTACAATAAAACAATAGGAATAGAATAATAATAATAATAATTATGAATATCTGACAAATTTAAATTTCAAATCATGATGTCACGAGTGATTTTTAACGCAAACAACTTGTTAAACGAAAGGTCCCATTTTCCTTCAACGTCTGAAGTAAACCCTGTAAATCAGGATTTAATAATAAACAGTTATACCAAATATAATGTCATGCGATAGCGGATTCCCCGCTCGCTGCGCCTTGACAATAGATGTTTATCTGGATTCTAGACTCTAGAGATCATTACAAGTGAACAGGTTTGGGTGTTGTCTGCATTTTGGCACATTCCGGGCATGTATTGCTTACAACAATTAAATTATAATCGACAACAAGTGGGCTTTCTGTATTGTATATAGACCCATATCCTTTGTTGTAAAACGTGAACCTCGTAATGTCGGAGTTGATGCGCTATGAAAAGAGCATTGATGAATAACGCGTACTGACATCGATTATACTGTTTTTCAAAGATCGACGGTACATTTTCCTCATTTTTTTCGATTACTGGAAGAACTAAAGCTTTGTTCGACGTTCGTTACGTATTGACCGGGATTTTTTCAGTTGAGTGATGTAACCGACCTGATTAGATGAAGCCTGACACCACGATCGCTTTTTTAAATATATCAGTAGTTGTTTTGTTTCCTGGGTGATACGCATACTTGGTATATGGGGAAATCATACTGTTATGGCAACTACATAACAACATATTAATTTATATAAGTAATAAACATGAGAAGTACTCCGTTATCCCCATCAAAATTATTAATACTCCTGGAAAACAATAACATATTTTTTTCAATTTTCAGTCTGATTTTTACGTGATTCTACCGCGTAACGCGTAGGTAGCACCTCAAACCTAAATGCACACGTAATTCTATTAGATTTAACAATTACTAACCGGACTAACATTGCTTTCCAGTGATTCAGGCGTTAATGAGCCGTTTTCCAGAATATTCGAAAACAATGCTTTCATCTGCAGGCTAACCCGTATGACAACAGTTTTCTATTCTTGGATTATTGTCCAATAGATTTTTAACCTTTCATTATTATTCTTTGTGATCCTTATCGGGCGGTGCTTTCATGTTTCATTTTATATGAAAAAATGACTATTCATCAATGGCGACATTGGACCAGACTAGCATGTCTCGCGAACATAGTGTGATAGTGATAGTGGGACATTGTTTTTGCAACTAACTTCCTGAGGTTACTCAACTTTTGCAAGCCGTGTCCAAATAAAGAACACTGGTTCTCGGTGTCATTCGATACGCGATACAAAGACTTAGATCAGGGTGGTCAACGTATTGTGCTTATTTTAGAACAAAATATATTTCCGTTTGCTATATTAGTCTTGAAGTAATTTGTTTCGAATCATTTTAAATGTTGTCAAATGTATGGATTAGGAGTACAGTAATACAGCAGGTTAGTATTATGTTCCCTATAAAATCTAGAAAAATACTTTCCACCGTATAGAAAAGGGATTACAGCTCCCAGGATAATGTAACCTTCAAACTGATGAGAGCGCTTCTCGCATATTTCGACATAAACCTGACCCGAAAAGAATTTCCATAGCAATATCCAACTTGTTTTAAAGAGGCATAAACAAAGAGAGGTTTATACAGAACAGTAACTCCGGTTTCAAGGCACTCTATTATTCGACGACAGGTCCACAAGACAAGCATATTATAAGTAATATGCTACACAGAGGAGAGGTGGAACGCCAAGACAAGGTGGCACATTGTTTTTTTTTTACAATTCTCCTTCACATGAACAACAACTTAATAACAGAGATCAAAGTGAGCAGGCTCAAAATTAATCCAAAACATCGTCTAATTAGCCCGGAAAGTGGTTTATTTCGCGATTTAGAATTTTGCTGCGTAAAGAAGAATATTAGGTTTACTGGTAATTGGACAAAAAATAAACTTCTGGTTAAAATCGGTTTGCTTATCTGGTTGCGATCTCCCATTACAAAGAGCCTCATTTAAAACTTTTGAGGTTACCCGTACCGGATAAAATAGCGCACACAACGAACGACCAATTTGTCAACTCCACAAAAAACAACACTGCATTTTCTTATACTTGTCTATTCTTGCAACATAAAACAACATAACATAGCTCATATTGTCAAAATTAGGATAGCAGGGTTAGCGTACTATTAACTATTTTGGGTATATTGTATGCAGTATATACAAAGCACATATTTTCATCCAGCAAAATAAACTACTGAACAAAAATAAAGGATTAGAGGTTTCTCTTACGATAATAAAGGCCCAAGACAGACGTCAGACAACGCACGTAGGCATGTACCCTAATTGCATACGACAACATTCTTTTTCTTGTATAAAGCAATACAATAATGTTATTCTATAATTACAACCATAGAGTCGTATTACGTATTACGTATTGCGTATATTGGCTGTTAAAAAAAACTCGCAAGGAGAAAGTCCTTGAAGTTCAACAAAATCATCCCCAGATAAAATTGTTACACGAAATATATGATTCGATACATAGCTTCAACTGAGCACAGTAAATAAATATCTTGTTTTTCAACAAACTTAGAAAAGAATATATCTACTACATCGCGAAAACAAATTATTATGCTGAGGAAAACCTGTTCACCGTTGAAAAAAATGACACCTGGAGTTAGGGCGACTAGAAATCGTTATCTCGTCTGTTATCGATGTTCAGACAACAAAAATATGTTTACCGAAAGATAACTGCGATGATATTTCAAAAAATTTGCGTTGTTGACAACAGGGAAAACATTGACGCTCTGATTGCAGATGTAAGCAAACCTATATGTATCTATCATCCTTGAATCCCGAAGGAAAAGTCGATCCTGAATTTATATAGGAGGTCAAATTACAGATTAAAATCCATATATATTTCCCTTCTCCCCTTTTTGTAACTGATTTTTATAACTTAATTTTAGAGTACTTCTCGACTGATAGTCAGGTATAGCAGACGAGAAATATCGCATTGCATGTCAGAGGTCAAATGGTCATTTCAAGATATAGCAGATAATCCCACATCTGAAAATACATATAAGCTAATATACACCATCCCATATTTCATCATAAACTCGTCCTTTATTGGCGGTCATAATCACACTAACACCAGATTATACCAAAATTACACAATATTCTTATTAATCTTACTACATACTTGGTAATACCCATGCAATAACCATATACGGTGCTCCATTTGTCGCCACATTATTGTTTGTTATAGAATGCTAACGATTATAATAATCGGCTTGTGGTGCTTATATATGTCAGTTTAAAGGGTGTACTCTAAACAAAGTAAACCATGAACAAGATTGATACTAGTAAACAATAAGCTGAGATTTGCCAGCTTTGTGGCCGTATAGATGCTTTTTATATACACTATTTACACGTCGCAGTCACGAAAGCTAAACTAGAATCGCGCCGTTATCGTAAAAGATCGCGGTTCAGTTCAGTCCAAAGAAAGCTCACTGGATCAAACCCGCAGCTAAATGAAACAAAATAGCAGGTCGTCATCACCAGGAAAGGTTACTGACGACAACATGCAAACAAACTAATAACAACTATTCATAGACTTTTCGGGAGATTTTGGAATAGTATGAGATTGAATACTTAACTTTATATCGAAGTCTCCGGACCAGTCATGCCAAGACCTCACAAAATACAACACGGTTGATCGGATAAATATATTGAGTCGCTGAAAGTCATTACTGAACATGGCGTCAATAGTGAATTAACCAATAAGCAAAATAAGTACTGTACTGTATATGCTGGAGGCATCACAAAAAAAGAAACAGAAAGCAAATGACACCAAATTCCATCCCTACATGGTATACATATCTACTCGACGATATTGTATTATTTTTATTTTTGTATATGTGGTCGCGTTCTTGACTGATGACAACAGACACCGAAAAATATAGCAATTTGTAATACTGTGTCAAAGTTATTATTAAGTCACTTTCCAGCTAATGCGATATCAGATTTCACGCATGAAATCGATTTAAGGCCCCGGTAGGGATCATGATAACGATCTTTATCATAGCGAACAACCCTTTTTACCGCATTATTGCATTATTGACTAATTAGTTGTGACTTCATATTTTATTTGAAGTAGAATGAGCGACCTTGAAGAGACAAGATATTGTTCTTAGGCGCGACTCAAAATGAGTTGTGCGTTGCTAATAGCATAAGAGTCATTATTAGCGTATCAATTAATGTTGCTGTCGACTTCAAACGATGACACACAGTAACTAAACACTTTGAAGAACTCAATCAACCACTAATAAACTTGAAAGCTATTGCCCTTTGACCTTCCCCGCCCTCGTAGTTCATTACATCAGGTCACCAGAATACACGTCATCTGACTATAATCAGCAGTAATGCAGTGAGACTTGTACGTGAGCGTGCGAACGTTTGTTTTATCGTTGATCTAATAGGTCAAATGTTCGATGATAATCAGATGCAATACAATAATATTTACCTCAGCAGGAGAAATTGCCTTTATAACTGAAGTGTTACGTAAATACTATAGATAAATATTAATGTTTGCTTGAGGTGTGTTGGTTTTTATTGAGATAAACGATTCGACATTAAGATGGGAAACCGAAATATGCATTGGATAAAAGAAGACGCCATTGGAGAAGAAGTCCCATGGTGGTACAATAAATGGACGTACATGAAAGTACAACATAAGTTATAAAACCTATGCCAAAATAATGATATTTTAACCAATACCAATTTCCGCAAATCCAACAACAGCATGTACAAAATTATAATACACCACCTTAACTGACATTTTCCAATATATTTTCAATATAATAAGTTCAAAGTAACTATGGAAGAGGTTAATTGCAGGAAATATTTATTTTTATTTCCCGGTTATCAAAATTTTCGCCTGGAAACTACTGGGAATTGCTGTAGACGTTTAATCAGGTTGGACAACGCTCAACGCTCCATGCGTCACACTGGAACAAATGCAAAGTAAAACTAAGAATTTCAGAAGGAAATCATATGATCGCAGCGAAAGCAGCACCCTGCTAAAGGAGGGCTTATTGTATGGAGGAAAAAGGAACAAACTGCTCATTAGTAATGGCCATGAGCACTTTCTCCTCCCCACCTTCTCACCGAAAGCATCCAAAAATACACACTAACCTTTTCAGTGGCAATAACTATAAAGACGGAATATTCTAGATTTCCCACTTTCATGTTTTTGTAATATTTTCAAAGTATTTTACGCAACAAATAGGACGTTAAGAATAGGAAACAATAGAACTCTTATATCCTTACCGGCAGACAAAAACAACAATGTATAACGTCAAACTATGCATTGCCCACATTCCACAAAGGCTGAACTTGAATGAAATGCTCTATTGTTTGCGCTGCGCCTTGCAGCTAACATCCGGAGGTAAGAGATACTATGTTCATTTATCTTACACCATACCTTCACTTAACAGTATTTGGAATTTATTTATGTACGAGGGATTTGGATATGGAAAATTTTAGCTTATGCGACATCAGTGCGACGCGTTAATTTGGTTGTAGATCAGGAGAATATCGCGACCGCATCACACGCGATATGTTTCGAGTTCAAGGTAACGATTGTTCGATTTTCATAAATTACTAGTCGCGATTCCAAACTTAGAATACATACTGTAACAATGTATTGTAATATAAGAAGGTCGATACTGTGTAAGAGAATAGTATTGGTATTAGGTCATGAACTATTATTATCAACGTAACCAGTCGCATTACGACGATCGCTGTATTCAAACTTTACAATTATAGTTCAAAATCTATCTTTGAACCGCTGCCAGGGATTTGAGGTCTTCTGCGTCCCAGATGACAAAAGATATCGTGTCTCAAGCGATCCATTGTTAAACACACTCACAAAGAGAGAGAGTCGTTCATCTCAACTACATTAATATTTGTAACCAGTAAAAGTACATATAATCGAGAATGATTGTTAGTTTACGATCAAAATGGGCATACGGCACAGCACGTAAATCCTTTAAAATTGGGCGTGAAAGTACAGCCTGATTATGTATTAATGTGTCAGAATCCACACATCATGAAGATAAACATGAGTCAGGAAATTAACTGTAATTCAATACAGACATCATGAGCAAAGGATGTAGTGTGATATTTCGACGAAAAATCACAATGCAGCTAAGAAATAATAATATGATATATTGTAGGAATAAATGAAGAATTCATATAATCATCCCGCGGTAAATTTGCTCATGTACTGTTCTTATAATATTGTAGTAATAACAAATACCTTCCCTTTTACGAGAACGAAATTATTGCATGGAACTAATGAATTTATTTAGTCGATGCGATTACTAGAAATATTTCTATTGTATTTGGTTTATTTTTTCAAAAACGTTAAAACTTCCATAGTTGTTTTATCTGTCGAGCCCTATGCACACAGTCCACATACATACGTATTCAGGCAGAGGAATTATTTTTTTACGCGCCAGAAAGTTGAGTTTCAATTAGCTATTAAAAATATATGCGACAATGCAATTCTCCTTGAAAACGGAAGTTTGGCGTTGCCAGGACGCTACCAGTTATTCGAACTGAGAAAAAACGAGTATGAGAAAGCTAGTTTAAACATTTCTTCCCAACGTGATTCCCATGGCAACTGCACGAAAGTCAAACAATCGATGTATAATGTGGATCATACAACAAGTTGATCAAACATCCGAACTATGATTGAAATCATCTTGTTCAAAGCTAATGTTAGTTAATACCCTCGTTTATTTGTCATAGAAAACAACCGCAATTCTATGGCAATTGAAACCGCGAAACAATTCCACTCTACCAGGGTGGGGATACACTTTGTATTTAAACTATAACCAACTTGGAAAAACATAAATTCATGCGACGACCTTTGTGACCCTTGCCCTCGACACATCTTTGGTTCAACGACGCCAATTTCATTTTTTTTTATTACGAGACAAAAATTGCAAGCAATCAACATAGGCTAAACTATTACGGAGAAATACCATTAGATCAATATCAAAGCGACGAAAAATTTATGATAAGGAAGCGCGATGGAAATACCCACAGACCTAAGCGTACTCTGTATTTATCACTCTGTCAATTGCTTCAAAGGATATTTATCGGACAAGTTAATTAGCTATTCACTGGTACGGTAAACAGCGTTTTAATTGTAAATATCAGAGCGGACTTGGGAAGATTGAACAAGCAAGAATTCGGATGCTCAGTGTAAATTATATTTGTGAACTATAACAGCTATGTTTGCTACCTCCAGCAGAGAGTTTTAAGGGCAGCAGGTAAAGAGAAATCAATAACCGGCCGGAAAACCTTCATAAAATTGATGCCTACGTAATTGAAGAGCGATATACGGAAGTTGTCAAGTTTCTATGTAAACCGCGTTTGTACTACAGAGTGAGAGTACACAGAGTACTTGCTCGTCCATTACAAACAATGGAGGTTATAAATCAAACTTGTTTAGATTTAGTGCGGGCTGCAAATATCAATGGTCTTGAGACAGATACCTACGTATATATCTGCTGGTGACGTCGTGGAATACTAGAGCATGCGTAGCATGGGTTTTATATACGACGTTTTTGTTACATCGATATACAGTATATTTACAAACTTTGCCGTAACGACCACTATTTCGAAGTTTATATCAATATTGGAAACTGGTCAATAATATTGTTTTTGCCGTTTCTCAACACGATACTACGAAAATCTCATATCATTTCTATCATGATCTATAAATTGTAGAGATTATTAGCAACGGGGTAACTTTCTCACATACGCAGATATGGCGTCACCACAATACCTCTGACGTTCGTCACTCAACCTTCACAATCGATGGAATATTAATATTCATCGTTTCCTTGATAACAAAATCGCCTTTCACGTTGTGGTATTTTAATATTTCCCATTCGTGTTGTAGTACCGTATTAAACTTTACAGAAAATACTGTATGGACAATAGCGTAACGTAATACAACAGGGCAAAATATTGATTCACAGACATGGGAAAAGAAAACCGCATGAGCCCAGTACGTTTGTAGTTACGTCACTAAACTGGAATGAATCACAAAGTTATATATTCTGTTGAAATTCGACGGAAAATAGGTAGAAAAGTTCGGGAAATACGATTAATCATTTTCCAGTAGCCAAAAATACGGAGAGAATAAAGAAAATTTTGACTCTCAGCAAACTACTTGATGAGATTTATAATGCATTGAATTGCTTGTAATAAGGTAAGTATTTCAGGGAATGTGACACGTATATGACTTGAGATTGTTTTAAGGATATATTACCTGCCTCCAAGCGGCGTATCTGCGGACCATAGCGCCAATGGCAAGCACCCGAATTGCGCCCCTTTCCAAACATAGGTCGCCGGTAAAATTCAAGAAGGATCCCTCATCCATCACCCAGGACCGGAAAAACATAGCTACAGTGGCAAGAGTACCTGGCCCTATTTTACCTTCTTTACTATTTCGTTCAATAATTTGGTGAATGAGTTTTAATAAGCTTCTAAGCTCAAAGGTTTTTTCGAACCCCACAAAGGAAACCATCCCGGGGTGTGAAGGCAAAGATTTTCCGAATAGCTTGTAGAATGGAATCCCCACGGATAGATAAGAACCAAGAGAGCATGTCTCATGACAGCAGACGAATTGTCTGAAATCAATGTAACGGTGCACGGAATATACGCGTCACAGATAATAACAACTCTCGGGACCATGACCAGATATTTCTAACACAATCGTAATAATACGGTTGAATTAATGATATCAGTGACAACCCAGCATCAAACTACATCAGGTAATCGACGATACTAACAGGCAGTGTGTGTTTGAAACTACCGGGTATAATAATTCACATATTAGATATGAACTTTAACAAACCCTGTATTGTTCCTTAACACGGTATATCATACCTGAACCTGTCATATGATCGGATGACGCATAGAGCATGGCAAATTTAAATACGAGCGTAGAAATGAGAGCTAAGATTCACAGAGACGCATCGCGACTAAGTAACTTTTTACGAAGAAAATTCTAACATGACATGACGCATTACAACGGGAAGTTTGTGGAACATTACTTTTGAAATCACAGCTTCAGCTTCATCATAAATTTAACGGCATATATCATATTTCTATATTGGAATATTCAATCATACCAGAATATAGAAGTATTTTCGTCAAGGTTTCGCAGACTAGTAAACAATTAAAGCGGTTAACAACAAATGCCACAGCATATTTATTTCGAAAGCATTACGTATAACAAATATCTATTTAGCTTTAGCTCGCAGTTAGTCATATTGTTTGCATCAAACTCGCACTGGAATGACACCACATCCAAGAAATAAGTTTTCGTTTCGCGGTTTTTGGCATCTTTAAAGGTCAGTGGTGTCGAAAGACAAAATCGAGATTTGCACTCAAGCACAACGAGGCTCCCCAACCTTTGACGCTTGGAAACGTAATAGGGGCTGTGTGAATGTCACAAAACGAAAATAACTATCAGTTATTTTTTATGAATAGGAAATACTGATAGAAAGAATTACATATAGAATTCCATATTCCAACCTTGGAGCACTCCCGGGCCAAACTCACTTAACCGGATTAGACGACGGTTCGCACTTGCATTTCACATCGACTAATCTACTAGTGACGGGGGTAAAAAATCGATTTAGTTTTCTTAAAAATAAAATAAATCAACTTTGGGGACGCTTTGCTTTGCTATTCATATAACATCAAAAACAATGGTACTGAATTCCTGTTTCGGGCCGTACTCTATTCAAAAACCGCAGCTTTCCGCGGGCCGCACAAATTCGGTTTGCGCGCCGCAGGTTGCACATCTCTGACCTGAACTATTGGAATAGCATTGTGGGTATGCAAAATTCATGGCCTACTTTTGCGGTATAATTAGTTACGATAATTACCTGAAATTTTACCGTTTTTCTTCCGGGCGGAAGGTAATCTGACATCGTAATGAAGTGTTATAAGTAACCGTATCATCATGCTGACTTTTCTTGCTCAAGAATGACGTAATCGAAAAAGACGCATAGTATAATTTTGCAAGTCTAAAAAGCTGTTTAACGATAACTATTGAGCTAGGTTATTTGAAAACAAAGAAAAGTGTGTACTCTTAGGGAAGATGCGATGTTATAAATTTCGACATTAACCACGAGGATAATATTCGACCTTTAAAAGATCAAGGAATGCATCTGACTCTTTGTATTTGCAAATCCACGAAACAATGACACATACTATAATCGCATTGCCATATAATCTCATGCTATATAGACATGCTATATGAAGGACGAAGAGACCACCACAGAACCTGCAATTTTACGCTAAAACACAAAGAATTATTGAGTTAAACATAGGAAATGCGTCCAAAGCTGTCAATCGCAATTGTCTCTCGCAATCCGCGTAGTAAAGGGTCACGGGTCACTAATCATTCGATTGTAACGCGTATTCACTTGCGTCACAGAGTGTTGAATCAAAGGATAATTGGTAAACTGTGAATATATCCAAGCAAAATATAATGCTTTATTTAGAATCGACCGTGGGCTTGTGCATGATTGCGGGTACTATACATTTTAAGCGATCCGACTGGAATTTCAATCTTATTACAGATTTTTTTCTCGGTCGATAAGGACAATGGAGCTGGTGTTGTGCGCTGTTACAAAAGCGATTGCAGGAAACCTATAATGGCAATGTTTGTACAAAGGATACATAATTGAGCATTAAGGCATAATACTCTATAACCATGATTCTAAATCGACAGACTGAAATACAATGGGCATTTCGTTCGATATTTATCAGCTTTACCAGCTCGGTACACGCACAGCCAGACAGTATCGAGTCGTTAATCGAATTACGAAAGACAAGTGGAGTCCACTCTGTACTTTCACTTAGTCTTAGATAATGCTAACATCCAATTCGATAAACGAATGACAGAAATCGAAGAAAGCCATACAAATGCAAAAAGATTAGAATGCACTTAGACTTAACAGCAACAGCGGAAAGCAATCGTACATTCCTTTTTTTAATGCGCTAATTAAACGGCAAGGTGCTGACACGAGCCAGGCATAATTGAACTAAAGTAATTACGTAATGCATTCCACTAACCCCTCCGTGAATCCTTTCAAAGACGCAAACTACTTTCTATTGTATTGTAAGTTTATAGCAAGATACACATTAAATAGAAAATATTCTTTGAAGTTAATCGCGAAATCTACTTATCAATCAATGTCGAATTCAAAAGATAAACATAACCAGTCGCCGAAGTGCGAACGCTGACCTGGCTAACAAGATTTCGAGCAAATTCTACATAACAAGTACAACAGTTATCTTTATACAAACTACAGCTTTTTGTCTGCAGAAAGTCTGTTAAATAGAAGAATGTGGATTGTTTTGCTTTCCCGATCACGCGATGAAAATGCCACAGAATGAGGGTATTGTGGGTAACTGCTAAATGTAAACATAGGGTCTTTATTTATCATGAGCTATCGGGTTATGTGCGTAGTATAACAATTAGTTTAATTTATTTATTTGAACTCACCCCGATGAACTCAGTAGTCCCGGTATCCCCATTTCGATAATGAAGATAAATGGTTTGTATGCAAAATAGAAGAAAAACAACTATCTACGAGGTATGTTTATGGTCAATACATAATGCGACATATGATTCCTTCTGATGTTTAAGATAATTGGATATATATCATGAGAGCTTACGTGGAACAAGTACTCAGATGACAGCCAATCAACATGATGTATGCAAGTACATGCGTTACACTGCAACCCCGAATCAAGATTAACTAAAACCAGCTTACATACTCTACACTGGAACATCCAAATCAGGAGAAAGGCAACAGGAAAAAAAGTTTATCAACATTGGCCTCGTTTGCCTCACTTCAGTTACGTACAACCCTTATTTACATCCTTACTTAAAGGGGAAACATACGTCGACGCTGTCTCATTAACGTTTTCAGTAACTTAAGCCTCCTAATGCGATAAATTATATCCGTTACTAAAGGGCCACAATTGGTTCAAGAAACAGAAGATAAAGCGTTGGTTTAAACACCGACTTAACATGGATGCAGCTTGAAAAAAAGCTTAGCTCAAAATTAAGACCCAGGCGGAAGCAACGAGTGAAAGTGGGTTATATCTTTTCTAGTCTCAGTAAGAATAGAGGTTATTCAAGCAGCGTGACCTTACTTGGTAGCGGTTCAAAAGCTCAAAGAAATAAGCCGCCTTTTTTTGTGTTTGATCAGTTTACGTAGAAGAGCTAGCGCTACCGTATTTTTCCTCTAAAGTCAAAACAGGAGAAAACATGGGTACAAGCAATCTAAATCAGGTTGAGGAATTTTCATTCATCAAAAGGGGATTGACGTCAAGCGTCCAAACTAGCGCCATGATGTCATAACATCGCAGTTCGTAATAACATGAAGATATTACCGTGAACAAAATTATTTCATCAGTTGCTAAAAAATTACTACTGCATTTACCATTAAAATATAATTACTTATCATTCTATTTATTCAGTATCATTTCAGTTTATATAGGTATATTTCAAGTTAGTACCAGGAACAAAATAATGCAACATATAATCTTTACTATTATAGATATTTTATAAATTACATCATTACCATAAATAAAGATGAAGGGTTATCTTGTAAACATGTTTGTTTACACACCAGGCTTTGGGAAAACCATTGAAAAAACATGAAGATATAACATACCAGTACGTGCATCAGCCATGTTTTTTATTGCCTTATAGCCCATATTACGCTCGTTCAGTACATACCTAGGAGTGTGTGAGAAGAGAACATATACCGACCCACAGGCAGTATCACAGGTTTATAGATTTACTACATAAAGCCAATAAAATCCTCTAATCTACCAATTTAAACAAAGCGTTCGGGGTCTAAGAGATCGGAAGTGCCATGTCGTAGACAATGATAAAATGTTATTCAACAATTAGATTTCAAAATAAAGAATTAAAAATAGATATCGACAACGCAACGTATACAAACGACTGACGCATTTCCTAACCGCCTACTGGATTCATCGTAAGCCAGGTGTAAATTCGAAACACTTCGGTTAGATGGAATTTATTTTGCTAGTTCAATTCTATTGTTCCACAAAGTTCATTATGGATTTGTGTTCAGGTCAAAACTCCGTGCATCAAAAACAGGGTTTATGAGATCGATTAATAATATTCTTAAACTGGTTATATGGTTACTCATTTTCATTAAAATCATCATCTCAGTTCCTAAGAAACCGGGAAGGAAATTGGGTGGTTTAGGATTATTATTCATTTCTAAAATGATTCAAAAACCAACACGATCACGAACGCAATCAAAAACTGATTAAACACCTCACGACCATCTTAGTTCTCGATGTATGCTATGATCCATATCAAATGGAATCAGATGGGAGAGAAAATGGGACTCTAGCGCCACCTTCCTACAAATAAACCACACACGGCAAGTACATAGTGGAAAATGAGGAATTTCGACGCATAATATTTTTCTAATCTACTTTTAAATACTAACTAACTAATATAACTATATATTAATATAAAGGGTTGTCCATCTATTATATCACTGGGTAATATTTCTGTGCAAAGTTAAATAGAAATATTTTTGAAATTAAAAACGCCAAAAGGTTTCGGTATGCTGTATATTTTATAATAAGAATTTCAGATAAGGCAAAGCGGTCAACGGTTGTAATAAAAAGCGGAAATTCGTGATCTGTATTTAAGCTTAAAAATGCGATATTTTATATGTTCATGACGCAAGTACTAACCTTGGCGTCTTAGCGAAAGACTAGCATTACCTTCTGCCAACCACAAGTTATTCAAGTCAGAATAGAGCTATTGTTTGAGAAAACTATATACAGTCCTTCTTTTATAGAATATATTTTTACCGAGACGATATTTTCTCGACGATTACTGGGTATTTGTGACATCAACCAGCGAAATATGAACATGTGTGGTCCAAAGTTAATATTCTCTATAATGTATAACGTCAACATATGTCTCTAATCTACTTAGCATCATACACGCGGTGGAAAACGGCACGTAGACTGAAGGGAATCAAATAGTTTGTTGATGTTTTTACCACAGGCACTTGCACGCATGCTTTTACAAAAACACGGAAGGTAGTATACACGAGATTGCTTAGGTTGATTAGAGGGTTATGAGGGGCGGCATGGCACGTATTCATGGGAATTTAGTTAGAAAATATTACATTTCCATTTACAGACTCCTCATATAAAGGGAAAGTAAGTTGTTTCTAAGAATTTAAAATGAATAGTTTGTTTAGAAGTGTTTTTTTTACCTTTTACTCTAATCATTTTCCTCGATTTCAGGTCATCTTATGCATTTTTAGCAACACTACTTGATCATTGCTTCAAAAATATGACAAAAATCTCTTATTAGCGACGCCATTTTAACTGTAAGCAAGTGCTAGGGAACGATTTACCTTTAGCAAAAAACCAAGCCCCTAGCAAAACTTACACCAGTTCCGAGTGCCTGACTGTTTCTCCAGCGCAGACTTGGAAACCGGTCAAAAAATAAAATTATACCTCGGTCGCATAAACAATAAAAAAATTATTTCAGGAAAGTTCAATGACCGTGCTAACGAAGCCGAGCGAATACCCAACTGATAAAGAGCAATTATGGAGAATATCAGTTTCGTATTTATGTTATGTACATAGATAAGCTGCTACCGACGGATAGAATTAGCACGTTATAGGAAAATCGTGCTTGAACTGAAGCGATTACTCCCACTTGTGCGGATGTTAGTCACACATCGCGCTATTGGGGTGGTCTTCGCTGTTCGTAATTCTTATCAAATAAATTGGAGAAAATATTCAATTACCATAAAAAAAATTTTGTTTAAGTAGGCGAGGTATGAAGGTAGTGGAGAATTGCAAGTGGGAAGTAATAACGTCAATAAAGTGTTAAAAATGACTAGTCTGGAAGCATGAGGAGAAAACGTTCATGATTCGCTGATATAACTAAGTAATGAAACTTTAAGTTATGAGCGGTGAAATTTGATACCAAGTATCAAGTATTTCGCATTAATCATATTTGGAGACTACACAAGTTGAGGATTTACGGGGTTTTAGAATCATCAAGACACGTGCTGTAGGGTTTTATCACGGTGTACGCGGGCCTCGACTGAAAAAATGTATGTTGGTTCTGAATGAATAACTTTCGTATTTTATTTTAAAATTTGAAAGGCTTTACCTGTGCGTTGTGCTTTACCTAAAAAAAATACAATTATTAAGTCATTCAAGAATATTTTTGTCATCACGCTTGGAAGCACTATCCTTTTTAGGTCCCATGGCTAAAACAGCCACATAAATTACTCACATAAAAATATAACGAAAGAGAAAGCAAGTACACGATTGCATAAATTATTTAGTTCCACGTCATGGTTTGAGTGAGGTAAGGTGGGAGAAAACATTCGCTGAACAAAAATTTATTCTACTGAAGTACCGTAAAGTCGAAACGACGTAACTCGAGGTATGGCTGTACAACAACAACGATTTTGATTTGATTCTACTCAAAGAGTAAATATGAATATACATAGATGTAGAAATCCTAATTCCACAAGAAGATTTGATAAAAAAGATTTAGGAAACTATTATAGAGTGTACATCCACGTGTATTACTTTATTTTAGCTTATTAAAGCAATTTGTTGTTTGTCACAGGGGTATTGAATCACGGGCTAATCGCGACAATCTAATGTTAATTCCAATGAAAACGTGCAACAACCCTCGATCACATCCAATAATGAGTCAACATGTCATCTGATCAAGCTCGAGATCAGCGGATTATATTCACTATCACGAGAAATTTAACTGGGAAATAAACATATTTTGCAGGGATTTCAAACAAAAAAGGTCGGAATACCGTAAAGTCTTGATCAAAAAACATGTTTGTTTGTTTGAACTCTCTATCTAACGTCTTGTAAATACTTTACTAAGGCCTACTATGTCGGAAAAATACTCAAACGCTAAAGTTTTATCGGGGTGTTTTGTAAGAAACGTGAAAATGGACGAAGATAAACACGTATAGAAAAAGTCGTTCAGTACAGGGTAACGACTAGCTTCCTTTCGAGACTTCGAGACTGGAAATTACAGGTTAGCGTTAGAGGGTCGAAAGGTTAGAAGACAAATTTAATTAAAGGTCATATGATGTAAGCTATTGAATTTATCAAAAAAATAGGTTCATAAACAGACAGACAGACGGATGATATCATTAGTGGTCAAGACTTATATGTCATTCTTGAGAAAATATTGCCAATTATCCCAGAGGCGACATTTCATTGCTAGACGGTATATGGTTAGGGTTAGGTACAAAAGACTTTACAATATAGTAGGTCTGACAGCCTCCAATCTAACTGCAGTATCCGTTTCGGTATAACTTTGATGAGAATAAAAGTATCAGCAGTTTTCCTTATAGGGAGTTTAATTACAACAAAAATCAACATCAAAACAATTATTAAACAAATGAAATCCAGACCAAGAACTAGAGTTGCAAAATCACGTCAGATAACTTTTTTGCTGCACATCTATAACAATAGCTAGGATTTTCATTATAATTTATTGTTCATCCTTTTTGTACGAACTATGCCCTGACGTGTTACTGAATCACACGATGACACATGAATTGATGAGACATTTCGCAAAACTCAACACTAATTCTGCTAAGAAATACTACGTACTCCATGCATCAAAGAACATTCTAGTGGGGGAATGAGATTCTCTTTGAAAGCTATATTCCACTTCAAATTTGCTTTTGTGATTCATGCTAATTAAGGATTATCTTAAGCCAGCTCATGTCCATTTCAGACTCTTGTCTTCACGTACTGGAAAATACCTAGGATACTCACGATGCTTCCTACTTTCGTTTAATCAACGTATTTTACGTCATATTTAATTACAACTATATTACATAATTTTAATTCTGGATTTCTTTCATATTATAAGGTCGCCGCATCTCGACTTTCTCTAGATCGTGATCTACCGATATGCCTGAAAATTACATAACAAAATATTACAGTGATAAACGACTATATGATACTAAACTCCAGTCAAAAAACAAACAACTTTTGCTATAGCCTGCCCGCCCTCCCCTTCGCCCTCGCCCTTGCACTAGTATTGAATAACCTCAGTGAAGCGAACTATAATACTTTGTTGCTGACAAGATAAAGATTTCTACGAGTAAATATCAGCCTACGAAACGTTATTTCCCAATGTTGAAATAATGCATTACGGGTACATAGTATTATTTATCTACCGTACTGCTCATTTCTATCACTAAAACCTGGTAAATTTTTACAATTTCATTCCTCATGTTGTGTTGTATTAGATTAGCCTTCTCAATATCATATTGTCTACCATATGCAAGAATCTACCTGCCATCATCAACGCAAGTATAAACATATAAGTACGCACATCTAGAAATGATACTTTCGTAACATACCGGTTGACAAGAGTGTAGACTCAGCATTCCGGAAGTTTCGCAAGAATGTAGCAAATGCTCCTCTGCATCACGTAGCTCACGAGCAGCATAGTTCATTACTCTTCTTCTTTTTTGTGAACAGCGCCGGATTCTTTGTTTGCTTTGAGTCTTTTCCAAGCTGGTTCGAAATCTTCTGGTTCCTCTTCTGACTCCTCCTCAAATATCGTCACTGGTTGCGATCTGTAGCAATATACTCAATAAGTCGACTTGAAATAACAGAAAATATTAATCAAAAAAATATGCTATACACAATAATGTACTCAGCATACAGAGAAGTATTCTCACAGTAAATCCTTCAATATTGGCTCACAAGATTTGGCAATTCAATACACATTCTGGTGCATTCATATCAATGTACAATGACTGGTTGCCTATCCTAATTACATAGTTTGGTAGCGTGTTCGTTGGGAGCAGTAATTTCAGGTTTGAAGCCCGTTACCTAAGCTTGCAGGATGGGGATAAAGTCGAGAGCGGGAGATTATACATTACTGCCATCTAGTGGTAACATACACAAACATAAAAGAATATTCAAAACGTTATGTAGCGTGCCACGCAAGATTACATGCGGTGTAGAATATAAATTACATGATTTGCTTCAAATAAACTTGTGCGAGGCTTCGTTCTACTCAAATATTACTACTATTTTTAATTCGCTACGTCCATCAAGTCCATACAAAAGGAACATAGTGTAGCTGTGATGCAAGAAGTCAAAGAACGGCTTATCAGATCAAGAAAACATCTGAGCAGAGCAGAAAACAGAGAAATCATTGTACATAGTTGTTTAACACTAATCCTATTGTTATGGCATTATTTGCGAAGGCATTACGTAAGAGCTGAACTTGACAGAATGTCGTCTGCCTTTTACCCACGAGTTGACAAAACAATCGGTTCATTCAGTAGCGCTAAGGTACGCATAATAAATCTTAATGCCGCATTTAGTTCGAAGACAGAGGATGACACCGATAACCAAACATACCCAACGCAACAGTTTCGATTGACGATTATAGACCTCACAATATAATATTTTAATTACATTGTGGATGCGCCCGGATATTTTCGCTTACATAGTCTAATTTGTTTATATACAGCACGGTCAACGACATGACATTAATCATCATTGCAGCCACACGTAAGAAAGAAAATGTCCTGTTATGTTCTACATGTTAAAAAATATAATGGTTACAAAGAGCACAGGAATTCCCTGAACAATGATTCAATTTCCTTTTCGAGGAATGCTTTTGTAAGCACTATCATATGGTTCAGGGTATTGTCATTAAATTTAATGGGTCGTAAAACATATTCAAATCGCAGAATTAAAGTTATCAGGAGCAATTACAATAACCGATAGCTACTGTGTAAAGCTGTGCTAGTATACCTATCTTAGCACTTCTTTTTTTTTGGTTGGAAATTGGAACCTTCACAAACACAAATAGGAATAACCCAGCTAATGAATAGATATACAGGTTATGTTTAGATCTGAGATATACATTACGTGTATTTACATCAAATTAATGGTAAAATAAATTATTCCATTTAATATAACCTAATTAATGAATCTATCACATATCACAGAATCAAACTTACTCTGCATATGCATGTGCCACCCATTTTGGATCGTTTTTAGCAGCTTCTGCATGTCTCAATATAGCTTCCCTCGGATTTGTGTCGTCAGATGTGTTTTTAGCAATGTTCTTCATGATGAAAGATGCGAGTGTACCACCATGTGCGGTGATTCTTCCACCAGCACCTAACAATTGAAATCAAAGTTACATCAATGCATTCCACGAAGTCCAAAATCCAAACCATTTTCTATATTACCTGGTCCAGACAAGGGTGGTTGCGGTTTTTTAGATTTAACAGGATCTCTTCGGTCTTTCTCAATTTGTTTCCTAGTACTTTTTTCTCTTTGTTCTCTATACATCGGCAGGGAGTAGGCTACAAAAAAAGGTTTATTCATTGGAGATAATATGGCCTAAAACATAGCAATAGTGAAGCAACAGAAAATTTTATTCTTACGGGTGATAATTTTATGTCTGATAAAAACTTCCGCATGATTGTTCCTCTGTCTTCGTTTAACCACACAGAGCTTGGCTCCACGAAAACTCTTAACTGGATGATAAAGAACTTTGGCTTCTCCTTCACCGGTTCCAACAATGATCTGATTCAGTTTGGGATGCCACAAACAACGGATAATGCTCTGCAATAATAGTAACTTCATTGAGATAATATATATCAGAGCTATCATTATTTCGAAGAATTGTCTGAACAGCAATTTTGAAGTAGAATATTTGTTGCAGGCTAGGTAGGTATCATAGGTACAAAATTTTTAACTTACACTATTACCAATCGACATTTCTGTCATCACTTCCAAATCATTCCTGTCCAGAAACACCAACTTTCCAGGCCCTTTTCCTTTTCTCACCGACAGTCCAGTCATAATCAATTTATCATTCGGACTGAAAACACAGTCAGTCCTGCAACAGAACAAATGCAATACTGGTAAAATAAAATTGCGCTGGTCGAATGTATTGTCTCCGGGGCCAAGGCAAACATCTCACATGGGAAAGAAATTTTCGAGATTCTGTGCAACAGCAAGTGGTCTTTTGAACTGTCTTATATCCCAAAGCTTGACTGTGTCATCACCACCTCTTGTGCATACGCATCTCTGGTCATAGGAGAAGCAAATCGATGAGGTGTCTGACCCTGAAGCGTGAGCACCATATAGCAAATGTGTTGTATGTACCTAACACAATAATCAGAGAGAATATATAAAGTATATTTGGAGCACTACAAAAATTACAAATGAATTACGACATACTTTCATATTTTCATTCCACATCTGAATCGATCCATCATTGCAAGCTGCTACCACTAATTTTCCATCTCTGCTGTAACAGCAACATGTTGGTATTGTTTTGTGGCCGGCCTTATCTTTGCATTTGCGAATACTCTGAATAATATATGTTCCAATGAATCCATGCATGGTCTAATACAACTAAACCATAGTTTGGGCTAATGTCTAGAATAGTACAAGAAATAGTTACCTACTTCCATGCTACAACTTATAATATAATAATAAAAATCAATTCAATTCTATTTTGTAAATTACTAGCTGAAGTCTATTGTGTATTCTAATTTTTTCTAATTTCTTTGTTCTTTTGTAATTACAATTTTTATATGTATATTGAAAACCTTTTTAGAATAAAAAACAACTAATACAATACAACATTGTATTTAAAAAAATCAAAACATTACCTTCGATTTCTTGCCCTCAGAACTTACATCCCATGTTCTGACCGTACCATCGTTTGAACAAGTCATGAATTCTCCCTTTATTTTTGGATGCCAGCATCCACCATTGAGCATTGCAGTATGACCCTGAAGAAGAAGTATTATAGAATCATCATTAGCACTATCACCCAATAAATCTGTAGTATCATATAAAGTCATCATCACACTTACAGCAGTCTTGAACATATCTGTTAAATACTGATCTCCTTTAATGCATTCCAGGACCTCAAACCCATCTCTATTATACACTTTAGCTTGAGCATTTCCAGCTACAATCAGGATATTTTCTCCTGTGTTACTGTACTCTATGTTCTTGATTTGATGGCTAAAAGAAAAATATATATTATTAAGATATTTTAAAACAAAACACGAAGGAACTGTAGTATTTTCATATCTTATATTTGTGGAGAATACAGAAGATTCTTAATAAAATCTCAGTCCTGTCTAGTTTCGAATGAGTGATGTGTTTAAGGAGTGTTTTAAATTATAACACACATGTTTTCTTCCTAATTTACCAGCAAGAATCTTTGCTCACCATTCACAAGGTGTAAAACTTCTAAATGATTGTAAAGTGTTGTCCATGCCAGCAAAATCCCACAACTTAACATCAAAATCATAGCCTCCAGTTATCAGTCTTGCTCCGGCTGGGTCAAGCGTCAGAGCGGAGATCGCTCTCATGCCGTGATTCATGGTAATTTCATGGGTTGCAGGAATCAAGGTACTCAGCTGTTTAAATTAAAAATATTTAAATAAACTAAATAATAATTAGTAGTAGTAGTTGATTGATTGCATTTGTCAGATCAAAATACATAGTACAGTTAATCCTCGATTTCAAGAATTCCTGTCAATCTCGTCATTGTATCGTTAACTCAATTCATAGGCAATTATATTATACCTCATCATTGTCTTCCTCTTCATCTTCCTGATCAGGTTCCAGTTTTGCATCTTCTGCTCCATCAGCCTTCATGCTTCCAGAGGAAGTGGGAATAGGAGGACCAATAAAATCGTCCTCAACTACATCTCTGAAAATTGATAACAACGCCTATTATTACATTATTAAAATGTATGATTGTGTATTCAGTTATAGTGAATTTTGCTACTTCTCTTTATCCTTTTTTTCTTCATCTGCAACAGATCTTTCTTCTAAAAATGATAAATATATAGGAGATATTAAATTCTATATACCAGTATTCTATACCTATCTTGATATATTATAATACTCAAGTACTTGAACATAGAGACTCGGACTCAGTATAATTTATTCAATGATATTTGATGAATTTGCAGTATATTCTATTAATAATAGAGCTTGCTATAGATCAGGGGTGGTCAAAGTTTTTCATGCAAGAGCCACAACAACAACAATACAACAAACCAGTAATGTTCTAGGGCCGCATGCTCATAATTTAGCTTCTGTTTGCATTGCGAAAAGATTTGAGTTTGTTATAGCGGATATTAATCGAATTTCACAAGATACGCAAACAAGAGGTCGGAGACGTTGCTATATATGTATGTAACATCAAGTACTCCGCAGGAACTAAATTGGGCAGTATTTTAGTATGGCAGACTCTCCTCAAACCTGTCTGAAAGGTTCCACATATCTTAAGATTTATTCAGTATATATAAAGATTTACCAAGCACTTTCTTGCTTCTTTCTTGAGCCGTTCTCTTTGTTTCTGCAAAGATCGCTTCCAAATCAAAGGTCTTTGCCTTCTTTCCAAATGTACCAAAACCCATGACATCCTCCATCGATTTTTCATTGTTAGACATTGTGATCTTTGTTGTTAATTAATAGCAACTAATAATTATATCTATATATAGAGAGAACTGTATAACTCTTGGTAAGCCACTGCAATCCTATGACTAGGCCAGCACAACTATGATCCAGGCCAGATTTCTAGATAAGATATATATATACGAGGTAGACGTTATTAACACTCTCGTAACTACACAACAAACTGATTAAATAGAGCAATGCAGCCATTTCAAAAGGGATTAGAATTGTACACAATTCTGCAGAACTCCCGTTGTTGTCAATTGTAAAGTAGTCACATTATCACCACTATCATCACAGTGCTTAGTTCAGATCAATGCAGTGTATCATCTACAATTTAAATTGCAGGTGATTGGCAGCAAAATATAAATGATGCACATGTCCATTGTTCAAAATTATAAGCACCACAAACACTAAAATAAATATTGTTTATATAGTATAGTGCTGGTGCCCCTATCTCCAACCCCCCTCTCGTTGTGGGTGATGGTGGCCCGTCGGTGTGTGTTACCCAGTTTGCATGCTGGTTGCACCCCGATGTGTGCTCTAGTGGCCCGTCGGTGTGTGTTACCCAGTTTGCGTGCTGGAAGCACCCCGATGTGTGCCCTGGTGTCTGCTGATGTGTGTTACCCAGTTTGCTTTCAAGAACTTGATGTGTGCACCAGTACGTGCGTTGGTGGCCCGTCAAGTTCAAGGAACTAAAACTTGAACTTGACGGGCCACCAATGCCCGTACTGATCTCTAGTTCAAGTTCAAGGTCAAGTTAATGAACTTGAACTTGACAGGCCACCAACGCCCGTACTGATCACTAGTTCAAGTTCTAGTTCACAACTTGACTGCCCCGCGTTGAACAACCTCTAATAGCTCGCGATACAATCGCGTCCCACTATATACATTCATTGATGTATCATATATAGTGGGACAGCAGTTGTCTCAGTGTTATAAGGGTATAGCCAGGATATAAAGGTAAAATTATCCAAACTCGTATTTTCCATTTAAGAGTCTAGCAAATATGCAAAAAACTTCAAAGGCTTGTTCACTTTTATTAGGAATTAATATTAATGTACTCATGCGAGGTAACACAAAGAGATGGAGAGATTCTTTAAGCCAGTAACTTTTCCACTTTTAAACACAGAAATTGAAACAACAACGATTATTTCTCTCGAATACCCCTTACCCCAATATGACTAACACCCTTCCAAACTGGAATATATATATATTAGATAGCTTACTATCTCAATTGGAGTAAAGTACATTAGGCTATTAAATTCAAATGAACCACACTTCTTAACATATACGGAGACTTATGATAAAACGGAGAAGTCTTTCCATTTTTAATAAACTTAATTTTGCTTCAAAAAATGTAAAGCCAAATCTTCCTCCTCACGCAAGGACAGGCCAGCATCATTCATGAGATCTGATAGTGTAACGGAGCCATCTGTATTTAATCTCTTGCTTTTACTTTCCTTTTCATCTTCATCTCCTCTCAAATGATAGCTACTACGTTTCAAGGGAATGCTCTCGGGATTTACAGTCACATCATCCCTTTCAGCAAATTCTGTCGACTTTGATTCATCCACATTACTCGAATCAGGACTACCAAGATAAGCAATGACTTCTTGATCATCATCTTTTCCGTAATATCTCTGAAAATGAAAATTAAACTGAAACTGTTTTTCTTCTAAAATGTATATGGTAAAAGAACATACGCCTTCTTTCTTTGCTTGCAGTTGCCTTCTTAATTCTTTATCTTTCCTTCTTTTTTCTTGGTGCTTTTGTCGGATCTTGTCTCGGTGTCTTTGCCGATCTGATGTGTCACGTTCTTTCATTTCCAGCTTGACCTTCTCAATATCAATTCCGTCTTCTTCACCTGAGGAACAATAAAAATTTATCAGATGCAATTTCAGGTTGAATATTTGACAGATCGAAATAACCTTCGTCAATATTTTCTGTGATATTCTTGTATTCATTCGGATCAACAGGAGGCCAAGATTCTGTTAACTAAAAACAAAATTAAAGAAATCAATGCTAATAATATTTAATTCATAGCATTAATATGTAACTGCTCCTCACTTCTCCATCTTTATCAAACAATATTTTCTGATTGTACTTGTATTTCTTTTTCAATAATTTCTTTGCTTGTGCTGCCTTTGATAATGTCCTATTGTCATCTTTTTGTTCAGTTGAAATTTCTGTCTAGGAAAGCATTTCATTTCCACAAAAATATCTTATAAAAAGTTTGTTATTGTAAAAAGATTACTGATGTACTTACTTTTTCCTCAACAGTGCTGGAAGAGCCTAAACCAAATACATCTTTTCTCTTCACAACAAACATATCTCCTTCATTATCACTGGATACATCATCAGCAGTAAAGAGAGTGCTTGAAGTATTTATGAAGTCCTTGTTGTCATTGTTATTTTCTGGATTTTTTTCTTCTACTTTCGCATGAATGTTTGATTGCCCCTAGAAAAATTACAGTTAATTAAAAATGAGACCGGAACACGCACTCTGTCATTAACCGACACATCGTGCAGTGCATGACTGTATGAAATTTATGCACTATGTAGTATATCTGCTTTTGAACCTGCTTTCCTTGTCTTTGCAGGAACCTTACTCTAGGCGTGACAGCAAGGCCAAGTGAAGCAGCATACTCAGAAAATGACAATGATTGTACAGAAAAAACAGACTTATTCTTCATGAGGAAGATAGAACGAATGTATGAAACAAAACACTGGAAAAGAAACAAGAAAATTTATGAAAAACATTATAATGAAAACACAGATTGAATGTTTTTACTCAACTCTTTGCGCTCTTTCTTTCAATTCTTGTTCGGCGGCACAAAATGACTCTAACCTCGAATTAATTTTTGTTATTTTTTCTAAATTTATTTCAGTCTTTGATATCGGCACCTAAACAAAGTAATGGCCTTTTAATATCATTACTATCTTATGTCTTGAAATTACTATTTTCACCTTTCTATCCTGCAACTGCTTGACCATTGCTTCTTCTTCAGATTCTAAGAAAAGGAGCAAAGCCTGTCCTTCTCCATGATTTCGAGCCGTTCGTCCAGCCCGATGAATGTAGGTCTCTGCATCCTCCGGACAATCAAGCTGCACAACCCAGTCCACAGCCGGAATATCTAAATTGATACAAATATATTTATGTTACATATGTCTGGAGTTCACATTAAAAGTTCAGATGGGTCACTCGTACCTAAACCTCTCGCTGCAACATCAGTACAGAACAATAGAGCAAACTGTTTTCGGCAAAACTCGTCATATACCGCCATCCTCTTCATCTGGTTCATACGTCCGTGAAGCATCATGACAGGGACACCAGGACGCAGCTTGCAAAAGGCCGCGTATATGTATTGTACCTATACAAGAATACAAACAATTGTTGACAATATTTCTAAACAATAGATATTGATGTTTGTGATAAATTTAACGGAAATTTGTTTTATAAAAACATGGATACTAAGGTAGAATACACATTATTAGTTGTGATGAGATATATTAGTTGGTTACCATGCTTGCAACAATAATGAAAAACTGAATGCAAGTTTGTTTACGTCTTGTGGCTTTTGAGCATATATTGTATATGGCTCTTGCTGTAAACAAGTCTGGCCATCCCTGGTGTACAAGACAGAGCAAGTTTAGAATGATAATAACTTGGTTCAAGGCATTACCTGTTTACATGACGTTAAAAACACAATAGTTTTTGCTTTCAAATGATTCTTCACGAATGAAAACAACACATTCAATTTGTCTTCGAGTTTGCACACGATATACTTTTGATTGAGCCCTATAACATATTAAAATACAACGGTCTGCATACAAGTCTAAAGGCATGATAGTGCAGTAATTTCTTCATGTTATAACTATATGAACCTGATGGGGTGCTGGTTCTTGATTTTTCATGGACTGATATGTAAGATGGATTTTTGAGACTGAGACGAGCGAGGTCTTTAACCGACCTGAAAATATAATGGATATTAGATTAGCTTACTAAATGTAGGAATATCAGAAATTTCACAATAAAAAACATTGTACTTAGTTTGAGTTGCAGAGAAAAGAAGAGTTTGTTTGTCTGTTGGAAGATTCTCCAAGATTGCATTAACAGTTGCTTTGAAACCAAGATCAAGAATTCGGTCAGCTTCATCCAGCACTTGTTAATGAACAGAAATTGTATGCCGTGAGTAATGGGGTCTAGAATTTAATCTTACCATATAAAGATTTTAACGGGAAGTACCTAGTATTTGTAAACTAGATGCATCGAAATATGACGTTTCATCCATATGTTGAAGAAGTCTTCCAGGCGTGCAGACCAATATGTTCGTCCGACACATGTGGGCTGCTTCAGACTTGACGTCTTTTCCACCAATCACAAGACCAGCAGAAAAATCATGATAAAGACCCACCTGTAAATGCAATATAATAATACTGTCTATATATAGTGAGATATTGTCAGACATTTTAGCATCTACAATGCCAGAGCTGGATTTAATATTGTCTGACGGGCAGTGCATTCACACTAGTTCATATAACGATGTAAAATCTAAACCAAACTGTAATTTGGCATCCTGACCCTGGGATGCGGAAAAAATTATACGTTTAACATAGACAGCATTACTTAAGATTATAAACCTATATTAATATAATATATTCTCCCATGCCTTTTTCAAAACTTCAAATGTTTGATAAGCAAGTTCTCTGGTGGGAGAAATGATGAGTGCACCCGGACCGGCGATAGCTGTCCATCGTTGACGAAACAAACATTCCAAAACCTGTGCAACATGTAAAGCAAAACATAAAAAGAAAGAGGAAGATATCAACATAACCTAATATCAATTATAACTTACCGGTATCAAAAATGCTAATGTTTTTCCAGAGCCAGTTTTAGCTGCACCTAGTATATCTCCTCCTTTGACAGAGGGCAGAAAGCAAGCACGCTGAATAGCTGTTGGGGTTGCGTACTTTGCCTTTTCCAATCCCATTTTCGTTTTACTTGAGAGGGGAAAATCATTAAAATGCTCTGCCTTCGCAATGTCAAACTGTGATACAAAAACAACTTTGTCAAGTTATAAAATTATTTTAACATGCTTCTCTATAATCAAATTGAAAAAACTTAGGTTACTGATTGAGTTACAGGTGTTAATTAATAATTTTTGGCTTGGGTTTGAGTTGTAATTTTTTTTTTCTTGAAAACTGGACTCTGTATAAATATTAGCAACCTCTTCGTAACTCTTCTCCAGTTCTTGTATTTCATCAACCTCATCCCGCCATTTTCTTCTTCTTACGAAGATTTTCTTGGAATTTTTCAGCTTGTTGTCTCTGTTCCGTTGTTTCTTTTCTTTCCATTCTTCAAGTTTCTCGACTTCGGTCAGATCTTTATCCATAGCTCAGATTGATAACGACTTTTACTAGGTTCTATTAATAATTTTATTGAATGGTTTCAGCTATCTGAAACCTTAAAACACACGTGGAACGCACGCCAATGGAGTCTTGATTGAATGAGGCAACTACATTAAAAATATGGGTATTCCCCTACCAATGTCTATTACCACTGAAGAGACAAATCTATCATTTAGAGTTCTTCTCATCTCTTCAAAGAGTATAGTAATTTTCTCCCAAAACTGAAAAACTTATGTATTTCAGAATTATACCATATAAATTATAGAGATTAGCAATTACATCGACGCATAAATGTTATATAGTACTTAATGTTCGCTAATATAGTACACAATCTCTCTAAAAAATCAACCAGGGGTTCCATTAAAAAGCATCAGATGAAATAACTTGGCATTTTCAAAACAAGGGAACCCTGTTTAGGAGCACCATATGTAAGAATATGGTACTGCTAAAAAGGTAATGGAAACACAATAAAAATGTCAGTGCAATTACCTGATCACTATAAAAAAATTAAATCAGAGTGGGTAAACAGGTGAGAAGTGGGTGACCAAACTTGTTCCCTAATAATGCTAAAATATATTACACATTTCCCTGAATAACCAATTAAATAAAATTATTTCAAAACATTTCTAGGTACGCAGCCTCTTGTTGTTAGCGACAAGTATGTCATGCTCTTTCCAGTAATTATCTGACTGCATCTCTTTCAATCTGGAGACTGCCCTTAGAAAGGCAAACTCTTCCTCTTCGCCAGAAAATACATTTAAATCTGTTGATTCACTTGTCTGTAAAAATCAGGGGGGAAATAATTCAGTAATATTTCTACTACAAATTCATCTTATATGTTTCATTCTTACTTGATTAATCGAGAGGTCATCCAGGATGATTGAATTTTGCAACATGACTTGAGTTTTTTCTTCTTCTGTAGCTTGAACGAATAAATCTGTTGGATCTTCCACATCACCAGACATTATTAAACCCACCTGTGTGATTTTTTTTTAAATTAAAGTAAATGACATACTGTTTGTTGAAATAATGAGTGGTAATACAACAGAGCAACAGTATTCTGCCCCCATGAGCTAGGTATGAACAACTGCATGCCTGTGATCAATGCTTGGGTCGAGCTTGCAACCACTTCAGCTTATTTTGTCATGCGCAGGAGCTGATAATCTTTAAAACTCACTTTAGCATCGTAAAATGTATCAATCAGTGTTATCAGCCTTCTTGCTTCTTGTTTTCTGAAGATGTTAAGTCGTGGGACATCGCGGATGATGACAATGTTGAAGTATTTTCCTAACTCTATGTAATCCACTGCTCCAAGAGGCTGCAATAAAACAAGACATCAGTACACATGGCAGTTTAGTAATAACTTTTCATGCCTCTTGACCACTGATAATAATTAATACTAATTCCAAACTCCATTACTTGTAGAATTGTTTCAGGGAATATTTATTGGTGATGTTATAGAATTGAATATTTTTTACTAAATATCAGTTTTAATGAAATAAAATGCCTTTCCTTACCTTCATGCAAATATCTTCAAAAGTGAAATCAGCTACGCGTCCATTGCACTTGGAAACAATCAAGTCGCGGCCTAACACCCGAAGTGTCATCGACGGGGTCGTGTGTCTGACGGGCTGTTTTTTTACATGATATTCAAATATTTCATCTAAATTCTTAACAGCATCAGGATCGGTAGATCTTGGAAAATGACAAGTTAATTATTATTTATATCATTGCACTGGAATTGGTATTACTGTACTTAACTCACATTAAACTTACTTAAAATACACTTTTCCTTCGCAAGGTGGACCCAGCAGTCTATAATCAATCGCAGAATTAATGCAATGCCAATGACAGCGTGTTCTGAGAACATCGATGAAAGGAAGAAAATTAACTCTCTGCAGGCCGCCTTTATACAAGTCTATAAAATAGGGTTTACAAAATACTGGATAGAAAATGGCAAAAAAATGAACACTAGATAAATAATATGTCTTACCTTCTGGAGCTCTGTTGCTAGTGGCAACAACGACAACGCCATTGTTAAAAAGTTCAGTAAATAGTCGTTTCACAATCATTGCGTCGGCAATATCTGTCACTTGAAATTCATCAAAACAAAGCAACCACGTCTGTTCACTTATCTCTCTCGCCACTGGGCTAATTGGGTCATAAGGTTTTGGCTTGGTCCCGTGATGTCTCGGTATTGATTGTTTTAGTCTGTGAATTCCTATATAAGAAAACTTGGATATATTGATGGATACACAAACCCCCCTCATCGTTACTACAAATCCTACTTGCATGAACATCAAGCATAAACGCATGAAAGTGCACTCTTCGCTTATGAGACGACTTGCAGCAATGATAAAACAAGTCCATCAGCATCGTCTTCCCTGTGCCAACACCTCCATGAATATAGAGACCTCTAGGAGCTTTCGGGGCAGTGGAGAACATCTATGATTGAGTAAAAAATATTTGTCTATCTAATAATCTTCAATCTATATTTTCCATAAAAAATTATTGCTGAAATATTATACCTTACTGAATAAACTAGACGAGGAAGACACTGGGGAATAACTTTTCAATTTTTTATGTAAGTTGTCAAGTAAAAGAATGACATCTTTTTGTCTTAGGTCCTCCTCTACAAGTTTCTTCTTTAATATGGATTCATAAACTTTACCAGGCCCAACATCTTCTTTTCTTGATTCCTCTTCAATCACATTCTGGAAATAGAATCATAAATTTAAATTTTCAGATAGAAAATTGTCAATATTTTTCAAATCAAATCTATTTTAAAATTCAATTCACCTCTAATTCAGAGAAATTAGCCTTTTTGAAAGAGCTTTTTTTCGAATACCTTATACAACTAACTGGCAATAATATTTCATTCACTGTGCCTCTCTTCCATAGCCCTATAAATAAAATTGCAATGTAAAATTTGATGTACTAAGATGTCGAATACAAGTGCTAGAGAAGCGGTAAGTTCATAATTTTACCTCCATACTGCAGAGCCGGACGCTGGCATTTTATCACAGTAAAAGTTAGGCTGCAAGGTCTACATATCCTTGCAATTACTCTTATTGTTGCCATACAATTAAAAACTAAAGTAATATACTTAGTACTTAGCTAGGCCTAACTAACTAAGCTGAAATAAATACGGAGAAAAAAGATAATGCTTGAAGGTATTAACCGTGAGTAAAATAACAACAAGATAGTGCAGTGAAATGAATAGGAAATTATCCATGACCTACATAGTTCAACCTTACCAAATACCATTCTAACATGATAGAGGAACAGACATATCACAATGTATCAAGCAACAACTCTGACTGAAGTGAATGAGTTGATTACAACAAGAACATTTATATAAGAAGTAGTCACTCACTAAATATATATATATGAGTGACAGCAATGAGATTACTCAATGCATTATCACTTATTTCGTAATATAGCATATCTAAAGACATTTCATCTGCTGGGTATAAATAGTTTAACAGCTGAGTGCCTCATGTTGGATTGTGAGTTCAAGTTGGATTGTGAAATAGCAATATAAATCACGCCGTGATGACAGGTAACAGTTTTTATAAAATATTCGAAACCTAACCCGTACAATTGAAATTAAGATACAGGAAAAATTACAATATGATCGTCAGTAAAAAGGAAAACGGCTGGCATGGTCTGAATTGACTGGTCACTCAATTTAAGTTTCAATTCTCAAAATACACTATCGGAGGCGAATTTTCAAAAACTTCGACCGAACTCCCGATATGATTTTGTCCCTCGAAATTATCCTCTTCCAAGTACTCTTTGGATCCCGAAGAAATTTCTATCTTCCTTGCCTTTGTCTCAGTGGTCTTGAGTCTCAAGGTATTAATTGGCAGGGAAACAGTCACATAACTTGAAAGCGAACTCTGGTTGCTTTTCTGCATGTCAATGTCTGACTTTGTTCCACCAGATATGGTAGGTATGATTTCAACAAATTCTAAAGCATGTAACAAACTATCGTCACTCTGTTGTACAGTTGTAATAGTTTCGATCGATTCACTTGGCTGTGTTGGCAATATAATGGGCTCCAGACTTTGCTGACCGATTACATCTGGCTTAGTTGTTTGCCTTTCGACCGAGATGAATGGAATGATTGAGTGAAACGACTCAATATGATGTTTCAAGTTTGTTTTACTTTTGAAAGATCGGGAACACACATCACAAATAAATTGGTTAATTCCAGTGCAATTTTCAATGTGTTTTTTATATGGCTCCTCTCTCCTGTATTGTTTTCCACACTCCGGGCACAGGTAAGAAGTTCCGTTACATTCCGAGCGCATGTGGTGCATGTATGAGCCCTGATTAGTGTATGTCTTCCCACAAAAACACTGATACTTTGCAAGTTTGATGGAATGTTTTTCTTTTTTGTGTAACAGTAGACTCCTCCTCAAAGCGTATTTCTTACCGCAAACGTCGCACATGTTATTTTTATTCTGTTCGTGCGATTCCATGTGATTGGTCAGGGTACTTCTCTGTGCAAATTTAGCACTACAGATCTCGCAAGAAAAAGGTTTTTCTCCAGTGTGAATACGCAAGTGAACGACGAGATCTTTTTTATATAAAAACGACTTCTCGCAAAGGTCGCATTTAAACGCTCTTTCGTAATGGTTCCTGTAATGTTTTTTCAATTTTAATCTGTCAGAAAACTCTCTGTTGCAGGAGATATTCGGACAAGTAAATGGAGGTTCCAGAGGGAATATGTGATCTTGAGATTTGGGAGGTCTTCCGTGCATTTTACCAGGCCTTTTATTATACGGACGCTTGGCACTTGCCTTAGTTGATTGCAGGTCTTCATTGTCTGTCGTAATATTAATCTCCACTTGACAATCTTCCTCGATCAAATCAGGTTTAATGGCTAGCTGAAAAATACCTAGGATACAAGTAACACATTAGATAGTTAAAATTCTCTTTTTTTCAAATATAATTATATCAAGCTTATTCAATACCTCTCATTTCTCCAAAATACTAGTTTCAACACAAGCTTTCCTAGTTGCTATTTGCTGATACCATAAATTTTAAACGCTTTTACAGTTCACAATAATTTGTATCATACCTAGAACACGACAGGCCTTTAGAAAATCTTCGTAATCGCTGTCATTGGACACATACTCCGGCGCAACACCAGAGTACAAGTATTCCACTAACAGACGGAACCCGGTAGCGGACAGTCCACTAAACGTCAGTGAAACGGAGTCAGAGTCTTTACGCTGTTCTTCAATGACCTCATGAAGTTTAGGGCAGGCTGCAACGAACACACACTTGTGTACGTAGAAGTCAACATTGTCGACGTTGATGGATAAGTCACAAAAGCTCTGTTTCTTGTAGAGTTCAAATATTTGGCTCAGCATGTAAGAGCAGAATTTTTCAGCTGGTTGGAAATCCATTATCACACCTGATGCGTTGTAAATAAATCAAATCACAGATATAAGCATCAACCAAGTCAACAATAACAAAAAAATATTAAACGGAGGTAACAACACAGCGAATTCGCTACTGCGAATCCATTGGGTTGGGGGTCACAAGTCATAAGTTAAAATAAATTGAATAAAAAAGGGATTTTTATTTTCCTAACGCTGCATGACAAATAATATCGCATCCAGACTATTCTCATTAAAACGCCCATTTTGATTGGTTTCTATTCTGTCATAGATTACACAATGAACTTAATTTATATTTCAAGATTTTACTGACGTTGACTGTGAACCCATGGCCCCGTGAAAAGTGTTTCAAATTGTTTCGTTTCTTGGAAGAATTGCCACAGTTTCAAGTTGAGGTTATCGAACATGGTCCCTTTTCAATTTTATTATTCGGGTAGTTTATCCATTTGAACCTCGCACGGGTTTAAAAAAATGGCATTTCTATGGCGATATCAATGAAGCGTAACCAATGACGCTTTCCTCTCCCGCTGTAGCGAATTCCAATCCAGACTAATAAATAATGAAGAACTCTATCTCGTGATTGATCGATTTTTCTGAAAACAAAATTAAATACACTTGGAAGTGGCCTTGTTTTGAACGAATACAATAAATGCGCAAAATAGAATGAGCAACAGAACTGAGAAAAAGATTCAAGAAGGGCTGCAAAATTTAGAAGAGGCGGAAAAACATCTTAAAACGGGATTTTTCAAATGGAGACCCGATTACGACAGTGCAGCAGCTTCGTTTCAGAACGCTGGTTTAGCCTTCAAGTTGGCTAAGTAAGTTCTAGACCAATGTATTTCTATAGTTTTATGGTTCAAGAAAACGTACTACAGTGTTTCAATTTCTATAGGGAATATGAGAAGGCTTTTTCTACTTATGAGCGACTTGCAGACACTCATTACAAAATGGGTGCTCGATTTCATGCTGCTAAAGCATATGAAGAAGCTGGAAATGCATGTAGAGAACTACAAGACTATTCCAAAGGTATTTAGGCATGAACAATGCATAGCTGAAAGTAGTCTCATTGTTTTGTACATTTCAAGTGAAACCATAAAGGGATGAATCGCATAAGTCTAGTGACCAATTGATTTTTGCCTGCCATATGCATATGCTTGATAGGTATTGTATGCTAATTAATACTTGTTCAAATTTTCTCTATGTGTGTTGGCAACTTTTCCCTTTTTCCATCAATCATCTGCCGTATGCAGTTACAAGCTTGAAACTACTCAGTCAAAGGGTAACTCTATTTTTAGTATCAAGGAGATGAAACTATAACATTATTCTTTCAGCCCTGTCATATTATGACCGTGCAGCAGACATGTACCTGGAAAATGGGACAGCTGACACAGCTGTGCTTTGTCTTGAAAGAGCCGGAAAGATAGTTGAGAGCATCAATGCCGAGTGGTCCATCAGCCTGTATATGAAAGTATATCACAAACTTTTCTGTAAATGTTTAGCTTAGTAGAATGTGGATCACACAATACAGTAAAGAGAAAACTCTTGACTAGTTTGTGTGTGCTAATTGAAGATCAATAGTAAGATCAATACAGGGATTTCAAGGCTTTTATTCTCATCTTTCTTTGTATATAAATATTTTATGATATTTGTTACAATCGCTTTGTTGAGCATTGCTGTGTACTACAGATAAAATTAGTTCAGTAATATTCAGCATGAAATATGCTGTGTGGGTTTGTGCCATGGCTTTTGCCATTTGAAATATGGGAGTATGTTTTATTTCTTAGAGGAATTAGAAAACATAACCTAACTTTGAAGAAGAATTAGCCACATATTGGGTAATCTGACTTGCAAAATCAGAGCAGAATAACATGCATAGAATTCTATTACCAGGCTGCAGAAATTTGTCAAAATGAGGATGAATCTCGCTTCAGGCAGGCAGCGGAACTGGTCGGTAAAGCTGCAAGATTACAGGTGTGTTCTATGCTACTTCCTGTATATAATAATGTAATTGAGGCTAGGGGTATATATGTTTGATATTTTGAATTTGTGATTATTAGGTACAGAGTGGAAAACTTACAGAAGCTGCCAATACGATCGGGCATGAATGCCAGTTATATTCGCAAGTTGAAGGAGGCGGAGAATCGATACCACGTCTGACGTGCGAGCTAGTCCTCGTACATTTGCGTATTGGAGATCCGGTAGGTGCCTGTGTGTTTCAAATGTAAAGATATACATTATAACTTGAGGGAACTTAGAACCCCAGTAGCACTAGTGATACAAAAGATCTACTGTTGCAGATTGGGAAAGATTTTTAGCTGTTCGATTGCCAGAATGTAAATTTTCATAATATCTACTGTTCTACTTTTTAAATACGAACCATATAACGATTGAATCGATTTTACTAAAAGATAACTAATTATACAATTACCTTTGTATCTTCAAGGTCCGAGCGGAGCAATCTATCCACCAAGCCTCTGATTTTTCCTCCAATTTTGAAGGTTCTGATGAGCAAGATGCCCTCCTCAGATTAGTCGATGCTTTCAATAACGAAGATCAAGACAAAGCTAATGAGGTGCTGCATACACCAATGTTCAAATTCATGGACAATTGTTATGCAAAGATTGCCCGGTACTTGACAGTTCCTGGTTACTCCACAACCTCTGCTTCAGATCCTACCCCAAAAACTGTCCCAGTCACCAATTACACCCCGGCTGAAAAGGACACGCCTACCAAGATTAGTGATCAAATGACTGCTGTTGGGGAAATAACAGATAAAATGAATTCACTCACTTCAATGGTGCCCGATGTCCCAGGAGGCGGAGCTTCAAGCCCCAGGAAACCTGTCAATCAACCTGCAGTCGATGAAGAAGAGGATGATCTGTGTTAGTATAAGGCGAAGGATGTTATACATTTTTTTAATAATGTTATATACAGTGGCATGTATATATTTATATGCTTGTGTCATTAATAGGAGTTAAATGTTATAGTTGGTGCTGAACTATATTTACAAGTTACAAGTCGGGCTTACAAACGCATTGAAGTCTTAGCTTTCAAGTGCAATATTTGTTGGTTGATTGTTAAAAATATTGAATAAGTGTGTTAATAAACGAAGAATTTGTTTATTATTAAATAAGCTTAAGCATTTGTGTTAGCAAAGTTCCTGTGATCTAGAAAACCAGCTTGTATGTATACAATTATAACTTGAAATGCTATAGTAGTAGTTGTCATTAGAAGACTTGTAAGAAAGGACGCAAACGATTCCAACATCTAAATTAGGCAAACAGTTCCTTCAGTCACACCACCAACAAAAAATAAAACCTTATCCACTGAAAAACCAAATTATGCCAAAACAACAAACAGTCAGTGCAGAGTACCAAGTGATAAGCTTTAATTTTATTTAAAGAAAAAAAGAATGCAGCAAATTAGCCTAGGCAGAATTAGTTAAGCCGAATGTTGATAGCTCCAAAACGAGTCCAGCGCTAGAAGAAGCTTGCGAAATATTGTTCGAAAACGTATTCTATTTTGTTGATTTTGTAGCATGTAAAACAAACGAATAGCAGAAATCAGTAAGGCAAAACAACATTTACTACTACTGTATATATAGGTCGCTTGCAACGAAAAATTTGCAATTCTAGGAGGGTAAAGCGTTCGAGCTAACTGTTAAACAAGTAAAGGAACAAAAACGGAAAAGCGTGAACAAGATAAGATGACTTGATCCACAAAAATATAAATAAAATAAACGTAAAACCGAATAACCGGGTATTGAAACGAGAATTATTTTAATCGACTTGCATTTAATGCATGAGAATATAAATCAGCCTATTCATTTTGCCAGTCCTCAAAATCATAAGTACTCTATGATGAATAATCGATCGGTCAATACACAAATATTTTCTGTTGTTTATATAGGAAATTGTATGAATAATTGTAAGTTAAATTGAACCCTCACAGTAACATCACTAATTTTAATGCCTTAAAAACAGATTTCGTTCTTGTTTATGTTGAATATGATATTGTAATATAGCAACTACTGGTGTACATTTAATTGGGTATCAACTAAGCTATTGAATGGTGATGTGAAAGCTCATAGGTAAGTAATCTAAAGAAAGATATATGTGGTATTCGATACCGATACCATAAATAGCGTGGTTTATTTAGCCGAGTTGTCTTGTCTCTGCAGTACGTTTTTATCAAAACAAGCAATTTGGGAAAGAACCGAACTGAAGGAAAAGTAAATGTCATTGCCTGTAGCATATTGCTACAGTAAATTAATATGGAATGCGTAGTTTTAAAGAAGGCCACAAAAAAAGGATTACTGCACATTATATAACAGTAACCAGAACAATACAATGGCATATAAATACATTTTACTATTCTTAATTTTTAATTGCCTTCTTTATACTTACTTCCGCTTCTAGCAACTAATAGTCAATTTTCCACTGGGGAAACCTTGGCCTGCCAATCTCCTTTACTATCTATCTCTTGTGTGTGAATATTTTTTAAGAATCCTTCTTCAGCCCTTGAAGAAGTATACCAAGAACCTGAACATCTCAGTTCTAATAGCACAGAACTATAGTCATCCCATTCTTCATTACTGACAGAATGTTGAACATCATCATCTGTTTGTGTTTGCACTCAGCAATTTGAGACTTTTAGGTTTCGAGTCCACTCTTTTTTGCAGCTTGTTCTGGAGATTTCTCACTCTCGCTGTCTTCTGATATCGACATCATTGGCCTCGTAGGTGTTCTGCTCCTTGTGTTGTACTTACTGCTTAACGACTGAGGCGGATGTTTCTTGTCATGGACTGACAGAGCTGCTGCTGCTGCTGCTGCTACCTTTTTTGCACCGTTACGATCTCCACCTTTGTGAGCACGCAGTACAGGCCTACCCTGTCTTGTTGGAGCACTCGTTGGGCTGGAGTTCGATGATGTCAATGCAGATTGTATATCGCTGAGAGAGAATTCTGGTCGTGGTGAATCTGTATTGCAACAATCACAAACTCATAACAAAGGTGTTTTAATACCTATAAAAAAACATAGCCATATTCTGGAGAGAGGAAACCGCTGATGAAAGTTGGTGAGTTGGCCCTACCATAACCTTCTCCTATAATAAGCCGTTGTTGTTTCATATTACATAGCCCTACCTGGAGTATCTTTATCGGCATGATCAGTTTCTCCATTAGTCAGCGCACCAGCTGTGCTGTGTGGGCGTTGCCGAGGCAGCGAGTTGGTGCTATATTGCGCTTTACCACGTTGTAACTTTTCAGCCGCCGTCATTCCCGTCCCAGACGAGCCTCTACAAGCGTTCTGTAGTAAAAGGGCCTTGAAGTCATCGCGAGAGGTACCGCCTGTGCTTTTCCGTGATATTCCGTTACGCAAAGCCCCGTTGTTGGAAAGTCTGAAATACACAACGAATAAATAGAATGTCATGTAACCTTAAAATGTCATAAAACCTGTTAACGCAAAAGCATATGTGAAACATACCGAGCATTTCTTTTTCTTTCCAGGGTCGATACAGGACTTCTAGTCCCATTCGGCGAGGTCACACTGCCAGTGCGATACGTGAACACTTCACTGTTAACTCCCGGTGACGCCGGCGGCGATGAAGTTGTTTTGCCTACTAAAGAATCTCTCTTTGATCTATAAGAGTAATTTTTGGTTATAAGTTTCTGTTAATTGGCCAAATACCTAAATTTACTGAAACGTATGGATAAGGAAATACGCACTTGTGAATTGCGGCCTTCAAATTGTCGAATGTTGAAAATTTCGGAGTTTGTTTTTGTTCGACTTGCTTAGCAGATGGCAGTAGTCTAGAAGCAGCGGAAGTATTTCCAGGGGATTTTGAACGAATTTTCGACATGGCAGTTTTCTTTCCAGATATTTCTTCGATTTTATCGAGCCATTCATTACTTCCTGAGATATCCTCTTCATTTTCTACAGTCTTCTCCTCTTGTTTGGAGTCTTTGACATCTGTCTTACCTTCATCTTCCTTGACGATTTCATCCGATTGATCTTCATTTTTATCTTCTTTTTTGTTAGCGGGTCTTTCAGTTTCCGATTTCTTTTCTATCTCCTTCTTGTCTTTATATATTTCATCAGTTGAACTTACACCTCTATCTATGTCATGTTTTGTCGATACAGCTGTCCTTTTCCCGTCTTCTGCATCGGTGTAAGGTTTAGGTGAAGTAACGCTTGCGAAAAATGCCGCTCTAGCAGCCGCAGATCGGTACGACGGCGATTCTTCCCTCTTGCGTTTTTCGTCAAACAACGCGGTTGGTGAAGTATTCGTCTTACTCTTCGCTACGTCAGCTATATTAGGTTTTGAGCTGACGACAGGTGGAATTTTCTTTACCGTATCATTCTTGACAGCATCGCTAACACCAACAGATTCCTCCGATTTGGCAAGCGACCGCGACTGCATTTTACCATCAGTGACACAATCTGCAATTTTTCCGACCTTGTTGGACTGTGAACCTTTTTCTTCTGTCGAATTTTGTTTATTTTGTAAACGTTCGTTCTTTGTATCATGGTGTTTTTCTGCCTTCGCGCCGACTTGCGAGGTCACTACAGTTCCCGCAGTGCCTTTAGCAAACTTGTCTGTTTGTTTTACCATGTTGCTACTTTTGGTAGCGTAGTATGGTTTAGTTTTGTCAACATGTTTCAAAACGGGGGCTGAATTTTGTATTTCTATTTCAGGATCAGCTTTCAGCGAGGGTTGTAGTTTGGTTTCAGATTCTTTACGAATGGTCGAAGTACGATGGGGTTTCGGAGGAGGTGGGGGCCTGTTGGTTTTATTTGTTACGTCATCGTACCCTCCAATTTCCACGTTGACTTTACGGAGCTCTTCCGGGGTCGGCGGCGGCGGTAGCGTCTCCATGTAAGTTAATTCCGTCTCAGTTGGCGGCATCGGAAAGTTTTCGGATGCTACGCTAGCTGTTTTAATCTGTTGATGTAGAGGTGATGTCGTAGGTGACGGACTGATGGAGGACGTTGACATGGTGTTCGGACTTGTCGGAGAATCTTTGTTGTAATTGAAGGTTTTGTGCGAAAGAGCAGGAGATGGTTTGGGTGTTGAATTGTTTGACAAACTAGTTGTTCTCCTGGGCGGAGGAGGAGGTACTCCTCTTTTCTCTTTTCTGCATCCAAGAGGAGACTTAAGGTTACCGGTCGGAGAAGTTACACGCCTCAAGGACAGTCGTTTATTTAATTCGGCTTGAAAGTCCGTTTGGGTTCCTTCTGGAGTTCTGGAAAGTTTAAGAGATGTCGATTTACCTCTGGGTGACTGGAGCGATTTCGGAGTGGAATGATTGCTTTTTACGGCGCGGTTATAAGAATCGTAGTTCGTGCTTACGATGCCTACTTTGTTTGTAGTTTCGGATGGTACGATACTTGCTGGCGATGACACCGGATGGTGTGTGTCGTGAGTCACGTGTTCGGCGATGGGAGGAACCGATGCCACCGTAGGTGATAATTTAGTCTTAACGATCCCACAATCATCATGCATGGATGTATAATATCCTTCTTGATCTACAGAAAATATGGAGCCATTCAAACTCGCCGTATCGTGGTTTGTTGTACCGCTATGTACCGAAACTACATCGACGTCGGTCGCTGACAATTTACAAGATGAATCCGCAATGCTGGTGACTGAAAGCGTGTCGTCTGCCATGGTTCGTTTAGTAGAATTGATACGTTTCGATAATCTGGTTGATCGACGATTCTTGAGTGTACGAGACAACGATTCTTTCGATTCGTCTGCCAAAGGATCCTCTTCGCAGTTCATGAAAGAGTACACACCAGACGTCAAGGTGAAGCGATTCTTACGCGATTTTTTCATAAGAGAGACTGCGGAAAGCGCCGTACCGCTCTCGGTCGAACTGTTCAAGGACAAATTGCTTTTGCTGTTCGTGTTTGATCGATTCAGCGTGATGCTGACGACTGATGAACTCGGGCTAAGATCTGAGCAAAAATAGGAATGTCAAGCTTGTGGGTATACTTTTTTGCATGTGATTTAGGCAAGGTATACCGCAGTATGACCGTAACACAGTCAAGAATAATGAAGCAGTGTTATTAGACAGTTAGCCAACGATAGCTTCCTGTTCCTGTCTGAATTTACTACCGTACTATGCGGAACATAGCGGACCTCTACCAAACATTTTACCCACTGTAATTGTTGTTTATCAGACTTACCTTCTTTATCTCCCAAAGCGGATGAATTATTTGACTTGGTTCTTTCTAGGGTGCTCAGTCTGCTGTTTACTGAAGATGACACAGCAGATGACACTGTCCATGTTCTGCTGTCAACAATTGGACTTATTTGACCCGCTGAGTTTGATAACACTGGCGAATCTCTACCAGAATTCTTAGCAATCTACAAGCAGATAGAACAAGCTGGTTAGTGAGTCCAATCAAAAAATATAAAATCAGAAAAAATTGAAATAAATAAATTACACCTAATAAATTTAATGGATTGTCTAGCGAGGTTACGATATGGATTATATGTGTACCTGTTGCAGAGCTTTAGTCACGTGAGCATGTTGCGTCATGATATCTGAAGCGCTGGAATGACGTGTACTTTCCGTTCCGCTCCAGCACCCTGATGACGTTCTTTCTTCACCCTGCTAACATTAAGTATGATATTATCATCAGTACATTTTTATTTCCATTCTTATATAACTATGAACACATACTCGATGAAAATTTAGCGTACAGAATGTAATTTATCATGTAGTAGTAGTAGTAGTACCTGCTCTGATCTTGAACTGACTTTCCTCATAGAGATATCGTCCTTGTTGTCTGTATTTCCATTCGTTCTGGAATTATTCTTTGAGCTCATAGCATCAGACACCTGATAGAAAAACAGTATATCGTTGATCATCACATATGGAATGTATCTTGAAATATTGTGCTGTGCTGTACGATTACACTTTCCATTTCAATCGTTTTACAAATTAATTATTAACCTCTTTCTTATGTCCATGTACAGGAGTAGTTGGGTTACTTTCTCCTGTATGCCTCCCTTCGTCGGTCGAAGTGTCATCACCATGAACGTCTAACTTTGTCGGACGAATCATTTCGTTCTCCTAGATAAAGTAAATATACGTTGGTCAAAAACCGACACATACACCTCCATACAACACACTACTTTACTATACTTACATGGATCCCATTTATTGGGGTTGAAGTATAATTCATTTTAGGTACAACTGGACACAAAACTGGTGTAGGGGTACTAAGACCCTGTGGAGATCGATTCATGTCGTCTGGGCTCTAAAAATAGAATTTTCGTATGCTTACTTTGCGTAATGACTCTAGTTAGAAAATATTCACTACAATATTTAATACATCGTAAATACTTGAAGTAATGTTGAATATACATGAGCATACAGAGATACGTATTAGCCCTAAAAACGTAAATTACAAGTAATTTAATAAAAAAATAAAAAATAAAATACTTACTCCTCCACGTGATGTCGATTTATTGAAAGTTTCTATCTGTGTCGGCGTCAGTGAAATCACTGTAACTGCATCCGTTTGTATTTCAGCGTTTTTTTGACTTCGACGTGGCGATACAATCACTGACAACAAGAATATTGTGTTTATTTCATCAAGTATGATTTTTAGGGTTTGCACAGAATTCGCAAAGTGCAAGGGCTTACAGTGTCCGTTTATGACAGAAGGCGATTCGTCGCTTGAGGCGTCAACAAATGATGATCCAGTCGCAGCTCCAGTCGAATTATTCGCTTCTGAATGCGTGCTATATGGACGAAGAATAGTTGAGTCTAAATGAAAAAAAAGGATTCAGGATTGACGGATATGGATTTGAAAAACAAAATGAAATTTTATAATTCAAGTAATCTAAATTACCTAACTAACTGCGGAAATCGACACCAAAACGACTGAAATGTTTTGATGAGGTTTGTTCTTGATCAGCAATTAGCCGGGAAAGACAAATTAGTTTGCGTGGGAAAGCGCACAATCGTATCTGTCTCAATTAGCGCGACACAGTACAGACGCAGCCACGCAGAAAAGAAATACACTGACCGCTTCCTACATGCTATACATATTAAGTTACGAGTGAAACTTACCTAACTCAGCAGAAATGTTCCCAGGCAAGCCTGTCAGCGTTTTATGTCGATGTCGTAAGTTTCTACGTTGCGTAAGATTCGTTCTTTGACGCACTGTGCATGACGACAGACGTTGGGAACGACGTAAACTCGCTTGGCGATCGAATTTCTTTCCGGATGTGTCTGAAAAATAACGATTACAGTGAGAGTTAATTTGAATGCTTTATTGTACGATATCTAACGTATACTGTTAATATATGTTACCTATAGTGATAACGTCTCCTTGACAATCCGAAGAGTCTAATTTCATCCTATCTTCCGAGGACGGAAGTTTTCTTTTATCGATGCTAGAATTAGTATGGCTTGGCTAAAACGGATAATAAAGAAAAAATATATAAGTATGGTCGTAACTAAGAGTTAAGAAATCAATGCTAAGTAGAGTATTTTTAATAAATTACGCGCAGTAACAGTATAGCCTGCACAAGAAATTAGGTAATGCCTGCAGTAAACCTTAATTAGCATCAACTTTTACAATGTTATATACATTTAGTTGGCACCAAGTAGCTAGTTGAACTATTGGATGTGGTTGCCATTTTAGCTTTCACAACTATTTGCTGATTCCGTACGAATTGATAGACAGTGTTAACTAAGCTAAGCTATTGGTTTATCGGGAGAGGCTCTTATTTGAGAAAAATCTTGATAACAGAAAAGCATTAGGTAAATTTTCTTCGCTTATTTGAGACTAAATTCAGTTAAACTGACAGAAAATTGATGATATATACGAAAACGAACACAAAAGATACCTCATACTATCATCCTTATAACACTACTCTCATCCTCCAAAACTTTGAATCGCAAATCCCAATTATATCCCTTTAAACTTGCATACATTCTATATTAGACATCATCCTATACGATCACAGGAGTGATGTAGATTTCTGGCCAATGCATCGTTCGACCAAGCCTTTTTTCACACCATGATCAACAACCGAACCAGGGCAAATAAGTGCCGTTAAGCAAATTTGTTCACTAGCTCGACAATACGTGCCTCAGTCGACATACGGCACTTGAATTGCGAAATAAAGAAAAACTACTTTCAGACGTTAAATATTTGGTAATAGGACGTCGTCCCAAAGTCAACGGCCCGATTCGCATGTAGGCGTTACAATAATACCGTACTTTTCAACTTTATCCTGCCTTTACGAACTCATGTTTTACTCTCAATTTGCCACTGATGGAGAAAACTTGAAACACAAACAACGACTAGAATACTGCGATTTTCATTGTATAGACCCGGCTTCTATTTGTCTGCTAGCGAACTAAATACTATTTGTGAGACAAATTTCCTTCCATCAACGAAATTGTCAGACAAAGAGGCGCAACAAATAGGATACCTACTCTTAATACCTCATTTGCTAACTAAGAATCTATGTATTTATTGCTGATCTCCACATAACACATATACAGACAGAAGTAGGTAGGTAGGTAGGTAGGTAGGTATACGCACCAGCAATTTTGCTGATTTATTGAAAATCGTTCAAGCGAGCAGTTCGAATCTATACATAGGTTTCACCAGACCAGTTCCAATCAACAGACAATTTTAAATCTTTAAATTAACGAGAAATTTCGCCTATTCATCTACGCCTTTGTTATCTTGCAAAGGTCCTTTTGTGTTTCTGTCGTATGAATAGAGCCTATTTGTTTAGTGTTTCCTGGAGAAAACGAATGGATCCTGAACTATTGAAAAATTTTAATCTGTTGCATAATAATGCTTATTGATTCAAATGTGTTATGTACTAGGAAAGACGTTATCCCAAAATTCGAACTATTTGTTGGGGGATAGGTATCAATGACGTACATAATGATACATACATACAACACAAGCTTCATAACACAGAGAATATTTTACTTATATATATTTTTATAAAATTTCTATTTTGTTGCTGTAGTCATGTAGTGGAATGCGTACTAGTATATAATAGCTCTGTACACGGATGTTTTCGATATAGATCTCTCCATCTCTAGGGAGCCCGACACAGGTTCTTTTAGACTTACACATAGATCAAATACGATTAGGAACTGGAGAGAAAACCTGCTTTTCTACTTCAGTAAATTATCAATCGTTGCTATCGAAATGTTTGTCGTCATTGACACGCCCCAATCCTGACTGACAAAAACATATGAAGACATCATAGAAAATTATGTTAGAATGTTAATACTGTACATTGATGGGCGTGGCAACGTCCTCTTAAAGATGAAAGGACTCCGTGAGCAATGATACTGGTTTTACTATCAAATACTGACCGAGATCTCTGTTTTCGCTATTTCCTTCCTATAGTTGAATAGAAGGCAAGCAAGCGGAGAAAATCGGCTTAGAATAAAGATATTTTTCGGCTATGAAATGTTCGTACCCAACATTGAAGTCATACGACACAACACACAATTTTACGCAACACTGCGTCATAATGTACGTTCCCAGTCAAGTGCATCAAATTTCATAAATATAGTTTGATAAATGATGATAATGGAATCGTAAAGGGTTAGCTACATATTCTCAAATTATCAAATTATACAGTCCCCCACGAAGCTTAAATTACATGTCGTTCCCTATAGATGGGCATTTATAATGCCCACTCTGGTACAGAACAAGGACTATAGAAAAATCTATTTGAAAGCGCTCAGTGCTCGCTTCAATGATATTTGTACAACAAATACGAGGAACGGATTATAATATGTACTGTGTCCTTGGCAACCCTGAATAAATATTTCGTCCGAATACCTCATAATGTAAAAGTCGTCTACCATAAAGTCAAGTTGTTGACATTGGATATATAGAAAACAGGACCTCTGCTCGGAAGAAAAAATACCAAAAATTGAGTTTTTGACCGCGGAATTGAATATCGCTGTTTTGACAATTAATNCGATTCGCATGTAGGCGTTACAATAATACCGTACTTTTCAACTTTATCCTGCCTTTACGAACTTATGTTTTACTCTCAATTTGCCACTGATGGAGAAAACTTGAAACACAAACAACGACAAGAATACTGCGATTTTCAATGTATAGACCCTGCTTCTATTTGTCTGCTAGCGAACTAAATACTATTCGTGAGACAAATTTCCTTCCATCAACGAAATTTTCAGACAAAGAGGCGCAACAAATAGGATACCTACTCTTAATACCTCATTTGCTAACTCAGAATCTATGTATTTATTGCTGATCTCCACACAACACATATTCAGANAAGGTAGCAGCAACACGTGGATATCGACAAGAGCAATGAACTGATACAGGTCGCTGGGAACGGAAACCCTAACTTAAACCGTAACGATCGGGAGAGACGAAAGAATGGGAAGCTAGTCTTTATAAATTGTTTCAAAGGTTTTATGAGGCGTCAAAAGTAGTTATATAATATAGTTATATGATGATAAACCAAAAAAACGTGACTTAATTCTCATTTCGGCGCAATCAAACAAAGAACAACACAAACTAGAAGAAAAACCAAGAACTGAGGACAATCTAAGTAAATAAGTGAAACGCTTCGGTGATCATCAGCGACTGAAATACGCTATAGTTAGGGTTCCCATATTATAGAAATTGTTTTTAAATTATAGTGTAGACACAGAGACGCTGTAATTCATTCCAATAAACTTTCATATTTCAATTTCAAAAAACTGAGGAGAATCGACCGAAAATACCGGAAGCGAAAATATTTGACATTAAAAGTTTCAACTACTGTACAAAAAATCACTCAATAAATCAGCAATTAATTGCGTAGTTCATACAGCACCTGTGAGATATCTGGTAATTTCATTGGGTTAACTAAACTAAGTCTCAAAGCACACTGTTTGCTTCTAGCGAAAACACACGCGCCCACAGACAAGGTAAAAACTTGTTGTACATAGAATTTCTGATCTAACTATATATGGTGAAACTATTCTGACTTATAAAGTAACCTATATTCCCTTTCAACCACACTTGTCGTACGAGTAAACGCTTGAGTTAACGGTATTCAATCATGATTATGAACAAGATGGATGCAATTCCACCAATAAAACCTACTCTAGAATGAAAACCGAAGTTTTACGTGGCAAAAAGACTTAAAACATTGACGTTCTGTACGATTTTTGACAAGATTTTTCTCTCGACGATAACATTAACACAGATTTTTATCGCAATGAATCATTACATTTCTCGAAGAACGCGAGACAAACGAAATTTTTTCTCCTTGTTAGAACGTCAATAGAGGAAGACGAACTTATTTCTGTCTGATATGAGGTTAGGTGTACAATGGCCGAATTTGTATTCGGCTGTTGCCTGATTATCTCTTAGTAGTAATCCTCTTTACCTTATAGAGACGGGAACACTGGAGAATGCGATCTCGTACACAAACTTGTAAATAACTTGAAAAAAATCTTAGTCAGTAATTATTGCAATAATTATTTCAGAGATTCATCACGATACAATACTGTACAGTATAACAAATAGAATAAACAAAGGACACCGTTGACGGATCGACTAATAGGTATGTGATTCAGGTAACTACGTAGCAGTTAACGCCACCTATATATTTCTCAAAAATATAAAAAGAATACAGACTTTATATTCTCAAAATTACTGTCTTTACATGCGTATTCCGTTATGCATTTGCGATATTACCAGTAGGTTATGACGACATTAGTTACATCATAAGATGAAGTCAACTTGTAGGAGAAGATAATTTCACAGTCTAATGATTTTCAGGGTTATCACAAAAGTTCATGAGTAACCAAAAAAAAATATTTCAGGCAAAAACAGGACCGTCGATTACTTTATCTTATAAAACTGTCTAAAAGGAGGTCTGACGTAATACGTAGACCTCGAACCTTTGATAAGAAAGCAGCATTCGGATCGATTACGCTTAACGCTAGATTCACGATTCACGGGACCATGAAAGATCACACGAGTGCAGGCGACCTCTACTGCGGGTATGTGCCGAATGGGAAAAGACTTCAAGTAGGTGAGCAGTTGAAGACCCAGCAGGTGCGATACATTACGTTGCTCTGGGTGTTGCATAAATACTTCAATACTTCAGGCTGTTCCGAAGAAAAAGCCTTCCTATCTTTGTAAAGTGTTCAATGTTGTTCTTTAATCCTATACCAAAACGTCAATCAACCTAATTAATTCTCTCGCCGAATACTCCCAGTAGTCCCATTGCTTGTATGAAACAAGAAAATCTTTTCTCAACAATGGTAAAAGTAAACAGAAATCAACTAAAAGTCGTTAAGATGAACTTATGCTTAAATAAACATACCCAATCCGTATTCCACTGGAAGTGAGCTTTATAACATAGAAATACAATACTATAGACTCTTGTAGAGTAGAATGAGGGTACATGAATATATTATCCAAAACTCGAGATCCTGGTAAAGTACTATCGCTACTCTATCAAAGCTATTACCAGATCAACTAATGCGAAACGTTTTACTCAACTTCATCACCTCTACTACACTATCTATAACAAAATGACCATATTCATAGTGAGCAAATCCTTCTGAATATTCAGCGCATCAGCATAACAATGTCGGAGTCTAAATCTCCTTTGGTAACGAGCTCAATGGCATAGTCGATGCTCGAGGCCATGCGATCTTTTCTTAAAGCTTAATAAGGGTTAACCGTGAGACGCAAATGACTTACACTAGTATGGGAAACTTGATTTCGGAGCTACCAACGAGTTAAATAAGATACCATTCTATTAGCCTCACAGGAACAAGTTTACTTTTATAGTTTTTGACAGTATTAACCTTTTGGTGACAGGTGACATCAAATTAGGTTCAAAGTGTTATTTATTATATAGTATGTAGCACCATCAGCCTGTGCATAAATCCCTCCCTTGGTATACATAACCAAACTGCATAGGAAGTTCATATCGATGCAGAACACGTATTCTTTACTTCTTTTGGGACGGAAAACAATCAAAAACAGCAAAATTTGTTTTGACCAAACAAAGTAGAGTTGACGCTTAGCACTATGTCTTACATTTTCCCAAAGGCGACCACGACAAAATCACGGAGGTGGTTCTAAGTGGGTGAGTCACTTGAGAATCTCCAATTAACGTTTTACAAACAAACGGAGAAAAAATCGTCGCCGGGTTACGGTCCACCGGTAAAGAATTGTGTAAGAGAGTTGTTGATAGAACTTTTTAGTTTATTTCGATATCTGATTCTGAATGCGTTTTGTCTTCGAAAAAGTAAAATTCGGATATGGTTCTAAACCTTCTGGAAAAATAGATTGTGAAAAAAATCTACTGCGACAAGAACTATGCCTGCACACAAACGTCATTCGGGCACACCTCCATACAAGGAAAGGTATTCGTAGGAGTACAGCAATTATTCTTACGGAAAACATAACGTTGGAATGTCATGTGATACGATGTTCCTGCACTTTACTAGTCGAACGCTAAATACCAGTGCAATGGGAAATAAACAGACTTGTGGTCGTTTTTTATCTTATCACTAACTTTTCCCTCTGGCCCATTTTGTTGTAGGTCTGTTTACATCAAACGGTAACGAGCTATTAAGGACCACACCAATGGCAAACTAAGTAACGTCTGAAGTCCTAGTCTAAATCTAACGATATTGAATCTGTTTATATATACATTATATAATTAGAGTACTTCTAAAAGGCTAGAACAGAAATGCCAATAGCACGGCACATTAACGATAAAAGATAACTGTCGTAGAGTGTTCACCAATAGAAGCAGCATCTTACATATCTATCACAATAGCGATACTGAAATGGTTGATGTAGATACTGTATATATATCGTATAGACAGCTACTATACACCATACAGTACGGTATTTCAGAAGCGAATAAAAAATGTCTTTCACCTCCACGTCTGGAGTGACGGGTGGTCTTAATAATGGCTCTGCGTTACTTCAAATATTACTAGATTCAGCCAAGCATAAACGTTCCTTATATATACAGATATGCTATACGCAGAACATTCTTATAAAATTACAACACTTTTCAACTTCGAATAAGCATAGACCTTGCTTAGCTAAACGAAAGTAAATTTATGAACGTACTTTAACTTAGTGTATATAATTTTACATTTACAAATTTAATAACTTCTAGAAGGTATTTTCAAAACTACAAGTACGAAGGAATAGCTCACTAGATGAATAAAAAAAAATCTAACTGTGAAGTACAGATTAATACATTCTTTCTGTGGTAAAATATATACAGATATATAACAACATCTGCTTGCTAGCTATCTAAACAAGAACGTTAATACATAACAAAATTCTTGGGCAACTGGATAAAGGTCAATTATCTAAATTTATATTCAGAAAGCTCCAATGAACAAACCACGTTGGGAATGATTAACTACTAAATAAACTGAAGTCTTTGTTCGCTCCCATCTCTGCTGTTGAATGGCTCTGTTCGCACTGAGCTACAGACAATAATTGCTTGGTTCAATCGTAAAGGATGTAATTGGCCGTTGCTGACGGAGCGAAAAATAATAACAGGTCCGATGTAATAAAATGCGGCTACGCTTCGGGAACTATGAATAACACGATGTCAGCAGACAGGAGCGCCTACGTATGAACACGTGACTTACGGTTCGGTACCTATTTGACAATATTTGATTTTTGAAATATTATAATCCGCCAGATGTCAGCATGGAGCAAACCAGTTGCGCATTCATTCCTGATCGCCATAATGCAGTTACAGATTGGAAAAAGCTAAGTCGGTTCGCGAATATGTCAGTAATGTCAAGTATAAAGTCCTGTGCTAGTCATACAATCGCTAAATATATCCAGTCTATGTATTAAAAATGTGAAATAAGGACTCACAGATGAGAAGAACGTCGAATTTCTCGACGAAGCCACGGGACATTCATCTGAAGTTGGAGAATAGTATTCATCCATGAGCAGTTTCGGATCGAGTGACTTCGGACGATTCTGTTTCGCATATGCGTCTGACCCTCTGAGGATATAGTTCAGATCCTATAGCAAAGAGAGAATTTGTTATAAATCCAGTTTTACTGAGGGTGATAGCAAGGGTATACAAAGTTCTTTTTTAACAATACTGTACAGCAATACTGTACAGCACTTGAAGCTAGTGATGCGTTCCTGAAACCAGAGCGCAAAGCAATTCATCAATAAACCGATAAACCGAGTAACCGAGCACATGTACTCAACATAAATTATTGAGAATGACTGAATGAACATATCAAATGAGTCATTCGAACTCTTGGATTCGTTCACTTGATATTGACTCAACACAGGTAATACTCTATATCCGTTTCGGTATGGCGAAACAAGACTAAACCAGGTAGCTTTAAGCTGTAAGCTTACGTTTTACGTCCACTCTACACATACCTGTCTTGCCTTTTGATGTAAATGGATCAAACATGGCGTCCTCGAATCAACAGTGAACAAATCTTCCTCCAGCGCATTTGGTGAACGATATTGCAAATAAATGGGGATGCTCCTTTCATTGTCGAGGTCAGACACCGCTGAAAAGAAGATAAAAAGTTTTTAAATTCCATGTCGATCGGTGCTACCGAACAATCGTTTTGCTGTCGGAATGCGTAATCTAAACTGCAATAATAAGAATGAAATGGCAGTGATTGAATACAGGAAACAATTTGACCATTAATGATTCAAGTGATGGATTTACAGACAATGTTCTTACTATTGTGGTAATGAGCGTACCGATGCTAATTGAGCAAAATGCCGATAAGCACGAGTAAGTGAGCAAAAGGATATTGTACCGGCGATTATATGCTAGCTGTAATTAAACAGTAATATTGAAACAAATGTATTCTCAACATCCGAAGATCGTAAAATCGACGAAAATACTCCTTTCGGCACACTGGCTAAAACACAATGCATTACCCTATGGTATTCTTTCTTCATTTGTAAACGAAGTATTATCAAATATTATAAATATATAATATAATACACAGGGTTGGTTTGGTGTCTTTAGCTTCTTTTTTGAATTTGAAAAATTATTGCAAAGGCGAGCGATTAGATAAATATGCGGAATCTTTCACGAAATGAGGGGAAATATTGAATTTAATTTCACCAATTTTTTTAGCATAGGTAACACAATTCCATACAAAATTATATTGAAGAGGGATGTCAATTTCAGCAATAACCAATACCCGGGTATCAAACGACTGCAGAAAAGGGCGTTCATGACATACATATGCTTATGCAATGTTTGTTTTTCCTTCTACACAATGGAACGACCAGTTTTGGTATAGTTCCTCCCTTTCACAACATTTCGATTTTCGGCATTATAGTAGTTATTCATGTGATTCAATTTACACGAACTTATAGCCAATACATCACCGAGTATACAACACCAAACAGTTTAGTGGCTGGAAGCTGTCACAGAGCACAGAAAAGTAACGCAATCAATCTCTAGTTAAAATCGGCTAAATCAACACCCGAAGCTATATTAATCATTCACCAAGTTCAAATTATTGTTCAATACGGGTTACGCAAGTGCGTTGTGTAATCGCGACGAACGACGAGCGACGAACAGGTTAAGTTCAAACAAACCAAATCCAGCATATGCACGATATACTACATACTGTATTTACGAACTCAGATCCTATCGACTTACACACGTACTCCACTAAACAAACATAGAACCTTGGAAATTAATATTAATAATTTTCAAGGTTGTGTATCTGCAAACATAGCTAGTTTTAATGTCGCACACCAATGGTTAGGGTTGTATAACGTTGGGGCAGGTATGCTAGCCTTTAAGAATGATAGATTTTTTGATTGAACATCAAATAAATGAGGCAATATCTACGCGTGAGAACTGAGGATGTATTTAGAACATTATGTTTGCTAATGCGTTATCGTTAATTGTGTACTAACGCGTTCCGTTTGCACTGACTCCTGGGTAGTGGGTAATGAATAAAATACTACCGCCGTTAAGATAAATGACGAGACGGATCGAAAACCTTCCGTTTCCAGCAACGGACGCCTGCTCATAAGAGCTTGTTAGAGATAACTTAGCGGTGTCAGCAGTTATAAAGGATCCATGCGAGGACAGATCCTATAACAGAATCTGTTTTCGAAGTGAGAGCGTATTTTTCTTTCCGATGCGGGTGAGCACCGGCTCAGTTGATAAACGAAGCAGCTTATTTGACATCCGAGTAAGTTAACAGATAACGACGATATCGGGAACGTGTTTTGTTAGTTATGGATTTGAATACGTCGACAAACAAGATAATTCTTTCAGTTTGCTTTGTTAGAATAAACGAAACGATATTGTTCGAGGAGTTTACTATCCCTCTGAAGTCAACAAGCGACTTACAACTGAGAAGTAATAAAAAAATCTCATTACGTCAAGTAAACCGCACGTAATAGTGACGCAACCTGATAAGATAGTCATGCTTTATACGGCGACAAATCCATCAAGTAGTTATAAAAGTTGTCGTTTTACTTTTGCCGCTTAAAATACTATTTCCCTTCCCTAGAATAATAAGTGTATTAAAATATTGTACTGTAGATATTTGGGAGAGAGTTGTCACTATTCAATACCTGGAACAGTCGGTATTGCCATATTGAATCGATAAAACGAGTACAGTACTGAAATGGAATAGTCAAATAAGCATTGTCAATGCTGTATTGTATGTATTGTGTTTTGCCTTCCGTAATATATTTCTCCCAACGAGGCGCATTACGTCAGTAAATCCAGGTACAGTACATATAATACACTACACCAGTTTACAAAAGATCTTTTATAATCTTCATGACACATAAAATCAAACAAAGCTGAATGGGTAAGCTAGACGAATTGAGGTTTTTTGTTGTTGATATTATAAGTCCACTAGTTCCGGGTTATGTTTAGGCAGCCATGATCTTCAGATATTAATATGGTTTTGCAGTAACCTGTATATAATTATTCTTTGCATGAAGCTATACCCGCTATATACATCTTATGAATATAAATACTAGAGATATTGAGCATCCTTAAAATGGAAGATGAGGACAGCATTAAACACACTAAAAATTATGAAAAACGGAAAATTACTGCTATTACTTAACACGTTTCCGCATTTTCGTACATTAATCCTTTTCCAACCATTTGAATTATCCAATACTTTAGTGTAGTATTAAATGAAGGTCTATCAATAGTTAACGCTAGTTCCTTGCATCCTAATAGCTGGGTTGTCCTTAACCTAATAGCTCGGCCAATTAAATCATAGCCATGCTTTAAAAAACGAAGGTCTCGAGGAGCTAGGTAAAGTTCATGATGTCATTGTTTGAACAATTACATCATGCGCAAACGTTGAAGAGGATTTCACTAGCGATCGTTATACAGCCATCGTCACTATATCATCCATCATAATGATCATATGAGTGGACAATAATACTACTTCACATATTGACAAATGTACATAATATCAAACACCACTGTCGTATTGAGCAGAATAGATGATTTCTAATTTACTTGACATATATAATACTGTAAGTACTACTGTCTGTAGGCAAGATACCACATACTGTAACACCTGATATAAACCATGCAATTTATTATTTGCAATACTTACTTTTGTAATAATATCTTGGGTTTTGGCGCTTGCTCTTTCTATACCATTTACAGTTCGATCTTGAGAGATCGTCGATGCATGTTGGGGACATACGCCTATTATAATCCCTTTTATTTGAATTCCACGAGTTCCCCATTTCGTTAAATACGAACGAGTAGGTACAGTTGGTGTAATACAGCTTTTCAGTACACCTTAACTACAAGCTAGCAGTATCGAGTACAAAAGCAATAAACTGTGAGAAAAAGCAAAAAAAATGAAATTTTTCCAAAGATAATAATACACTCAGGGTAAGCTTACATTTGATTGTACGACAAAATTCGATTCAAACCTTGTTCTATTGCTAATTCAAACATATTCCCTAAATACCTCTCGGAACCAGTAACAGCTACGGTGCTCTAAATTCAATATTCTACTGCTTTTTACATAACTATGAATTCGTTGAATAGATTTGCTTTTGTGCAACAGCAGGGTAAGTTGTATCTAACACTATTCGGAATTTCCCTAAGCTCCCTTGATAATGAAAATAATCAATTGTTAGCGGGAATTTCATTTGCTAATGTGTCAAAATAATCACAAGAGAGGAAGCTTACACAGCATATTCAACCTCCTGAAACTCTATTCTCTGGAATCTCACATACATTCTGCCAGGTCTATTGACAGCCTATCCATTTCTGCTGATGGAACAAATTACCATACACCAGAATATCGGCTTTCACACAAGCATGAACAGACAGCTCATATTAATATGAACCAGGAAATATGAAATACGCAACAACTAATAACCGCTAAACCGCAATTACAACAAATGTCTCTTTCATTTTTGCCTTACTAAACTATTATTTGCCTGTGAATTAAACACTGTCTACTTTTAAATAGCTTTTCAAACATATTCTGCTTTGAAGAATGTATTTAAACCATGCAACTATATTGAAACTACTGTGCCAATGTCCAGTCAGAAGCAGACTGAACTCTCCCTAACTAAAGCAGAAATACCTGCCATACCTTCGCGAGCCTTTGTTTATACTAAAACAAAAAGCTTCCTTTAAAAGCAACCAAAATTCCTTTTGCTTTGCAGACACGCTCCTACTTTTGAGTTTTTACTCCACACAACCTATATCTGTATACTAAATCACCGACTTTCCACTGCTCATAAACTCAAGATCCTTTTGTACATAATCTAAACATTTCAATCCGAGCTTTTCCTGGGAATATCGAGGAGATATTAGAATCAACAAGACTACGGTGATTTCTTATTCGCCCACAAATACAAAAAGCTCCTTCAGGTGATTAGAAATCGTATTCAATCAGGTTTTATTCGCTGTTTCGCACCGCTTAGTATGAATTTAATTTCCTGAGCTATTGCTGTTAGGTAAAAATTATACGGCGGTGAAATGCCACTTCATTGTCCAGAGTATTAATTAACGAATTATCAAAAGCGCGACTGTCTCGAAGGTCGAGCAACTAGAGCTAAACTGCCGTCGTTAAAATGCTTTTTTAACTGGAAGGAACCCGACTAGGTTCTGTTCAATAACAGAAGTCGTCAGGGTTACCAGCTAGTACCATGACACTACTAATCGAACTCATTAGTACTAATGCCTCTTGTATTCCATATTTCAATACAGCATGAAATTCATTTTAATTTCATTGGATTATCCCGATTTTTTTTCCATATAAAACTCCTCTATCCATTAGATTACAAAGGACGTGTTGAACTAAACGATTAATTAATTATCTCTAGATTCCCACTTCAAAAACTACGTGGAAATGTATTGGCGCGGAACTAATGCATCCATTGCTATTGCGGATTGAAACGAATACCTCCTACTAGCAGATTGTTGGAATAATTATACACTTAATATATAAGCGGATTGGGAAAGTGCACGCTTTGGAATTACGGCAGAATGATGAATTCATGCATATCACCAAGTGGACCACAAGAGACTGCTTTTCTGATAATAAATTACCAATTAGGTAATGTAGTCGATGAAAGTTTGCAGAGGAAAATAGAGTTCTAAACTTTTAAAAGATTCGCGATTGATTGAACAACCGGATGGCTTGCAGCACTCATATTTTAATTGTACACAGCACTGTTCAAGTATTACGTTATTCGTTATATAAAANTCCTATTTTCTAAAATTATAAACCACAAAAAGTTTCAAATATACGCTTATTTAGATATTAACTCTTTGGGTAAAGTCCTCCATATGAATAACTTAAAAATAAATTTACGATGTACCTTCTTTACATAGTAGATCATAAAGCATGTATATAAATATCTTCAAAAACTATTCTCTAGAAAACAAACTTCTCATAAATCAACTAAAGGTTCTTCAGCGTAGCTCTCTCTCTCTCTCTCTCTCTGCGAGGAAAGCATTCTTAGGTAAACTTTGCTGAATCCTAAATCTTATAAGATAATTTGTCAGGCCTAACTAGCTCAACGTTGTACAAATTTGTTTGTTAATTTCAATACAAGTGAACTGTACTGTAATTTCATTACAATATATTTACTGGCTTAACGAGCACTCGAGACGGGAAGTACTTTTAAACATTGAAGAGGTATCTAAGACGTTAAAGACCAGAATTCTTTTCTAATCTTAATTATAATTTAAAGACTTGTAAGTAAAATTACTGGCACTACACATTCAAGCCTGTACGATCCCTTTCTCTATAGAGCACAATACAAGAATAACATCCACCACCAATCTGCCTAATCACTCATCTATTGTGTTGAGGAATTAAGAGTGCTTGAAAAAAGTAAAACGAGAAAAAGGGTCAAAATTCTCTTTAAACGCGTAATACTCCTACCTAATATGTTCCCTCCCTTCTCTGCCTTCAAAATGGTGTAATATATATTAGGATATTTCTTTTTAACGTTGAACAAGTATATCGATACACAAATATATTATATCTTCAGAAAATAATACTAATTTTGGCGTAAATTTGCAAAAACCCGCATACCGCAACAGCCTATACTCGACTACTACCACTTATACTCGTGGCCATGCGGCGTGGATGGAAATTCAATTTAATTTTTAAGGTAAATTTATTTTAAAATTGAGTTCAATTCGCTTTAATAATATTTTCTCTACCTTCACAGCAACTTACATATCAATTTGTGAGCAGAAATACAACAAAATGCATCACAAACCAATACATTATTTACTAGTTCTATAGGCTGCATATTGGCACGGAAATAATTTTTATTTGTACATGAATTTTTCATTATAAATAAATCTTCCTGCTCACTTAAAAAATCGCAAGTAACTGTATGTATGTCATCTATTTCACTCAAATACAAGGTTTTCAATAATACAACTACCTAAATAGTTTGTACCGATACCGATTTGAACGCTACTGTTGGAACTAACCGGCGTTCTGTTAGCGGTGAGTTGTTTGTACTGCACTGTTCTGCACTGCCTTCTTAGGATGATAAAGCGGTTTTCATACGTGACTATGAGCAGAAAAGCGGCAGTGAATGAATGAAGAATTATGGAATTATTTAATTAGCAAATCCCCTAAAGACCGTGTATTTAAGCCGATTTCAAATTTCTTACAACACAATAGATTCTGCTAAATCAAATTGAATTTATTAACCTGTAGGTGAATTTCTCTCCCACGAGAGATTATCCCTAGCCACACTACAGGGCGCTGTTTTGTTGTTTGCAAAGATTACCTATATATTGGCGTTAATACAATTCTAAATTTACTTTGTAGTTATGTAATATTCGGGTCTTTAAAAAACACATAGTGGAATGATTACAATGGCCTACAATCATCGCGTTGATGTTGTCTTTTGTTAGGTTAATTGTTCACGGAGATTTAACTAGAGATTAACGCCGCGGTCGGACTAATTTGTCTTCGCCAAGGTGGCAGTTACTTCCATTAATTCTTTGACAAACATTACCATTCAAATAAATCACTTAAGAGTTTGTCCGAACGTTTTATAGTTTACATTTCCATCCCTCCATAGCCGCGACCATTTCAAAAGTAAACTCACGTTTGTCCAAAAGCAGAATCACTTTAGGAGGACGATGACGGTGATAAATCAATATGCCGGCCAATATAAACAACTTTTATGAGCTATAAACGACTTTCTTTAACTCGACTGAACTCGTTCCCACTTGATTTCAATTGTAGCTTTAAAACTTTCTATTAACGAAAATTGCGAAGCAAGTATCACACTTTTTTCCTATTCGACATACTCCTTACCATGTGGTGTACTTGTATGAAGTATTTAAGAACTAAGTATATAACAGCATGCACTGGTCCCTAACTGTGCCAATGTAGCTTATTTTCAGAACTAATCAAATGCAATGATTTGAGATTCAAGACGCTGATACACAAGGGTTTGTAATTGCTGTTTGTTCTCAGCTCAGCTAAATAGGAGATATAATTTAAGTTCTACCCTAACTAATAAATAATCACAATCTTTGCAACTCAAGCTGAAACAGCACCTTGTGTATTCTATGGCTATACATACGACAACAGAAGTAAAACGTATCTAACAGAAATCCTTTCAGATTCGGTGAAGCAAAAAAATGATCCCGTATTTACGAACCATCACGCCTCATTCACCATTCTTTACTCATACATCACAATCGACGCGAGGCACACCTTCACCCATACATCTATCCTCACATGACGTCATGCATCTACGATACTACTATACGGATCGGATTGCCGAAGGAGTGCGCAAACGCGAAATTATAGGTCTTCAATCGGTGACTCCTTTTCACTTCTACTCCACGAAGTTCTTATTTCAGAGCGTTTTCTTTACAACCTATTAAATATTAATACCGTACTGCACTGTTTTCGTCTATAAAAGGCGACCAAGAGTGGAAAAACAGCCAAACAGACGAAATTGCAAACCGCACGTAGCGAGTGAATTGTTCACACGACAGGAAATTTGAAACCAACAATGGGCGAAAATGTTAAATGATGTACTACAGTACTGTATTTACAAACGAACTAATCGTTTCGTTATTGAAAATATTAGCCTTACCGGTTTTAATATGGGTGTAGGTGAAGCTACTAACTTCAGACAATTTTTACTTCAACCTAGACTTGATTATTTTACAACCAAGGCGCTAAAACCTCTATTTTGCCTCGTTCAAAATAAAAAGATGAAAAATTTATGAGAAAATACGATCCACGCATGTAACTAAGATCGTGTCACGGGCGATAAAAATCGTTCACAAATTCACTGGAAATAACTTTTATATCTGTAGCTAGAAAGTACCTCCCACCCAGTCAATTCGGGATGTATTTTTAGCACAGATCGAGAGAATATATATTTGCTCAATCAAAGAGCAAGTTATAGTAAATTAATAAATGTCTTATCAGCCATCTGCTCCGAACAATAAGGCTATGCCGATGGGAGACACAGGGAAAATGCTCGCACTACAGACAATCACAGATAACAATGATATATGAATATGATATATATATAGTGAAACCATTACTGTATCTGATAAGCTGTACATAGCCACTCTTGCTACCAGTTGTATTACCACTAGAGAGGTAACAGCGGTTATATTAATACAGTACACAGGGCTTGGAAAATGTTAAGAACTTGATCAACTAAATTATTTACTCAAATGTGTGAGCACCTCGGTGAGTCCAAAACCAACGTAATGTTTACGTGTACCAAGTTGGCAGGAGACAGTAACAATAATACGTGCGGTAAACGCTCCACGTTGAAAAGATACGTGTCAACGACCACTATTGTATAAAGTTTTTCAGGTGGTTTTCAAGAGGCGCTCGACTTTGGCAATAACATTGACTCTGCGTTTCATTTACTTCACGTGACTGCTTGAAAAAATAATTTCTGTCAACGCTTAGCTGTTAAAGCTCCGACGGCATATGTAATGGAAAACAACTCGGTAGGGGAGCCTAGAAACACAAGTAAAAAAGGCATCCAAGCCTATTACCCAGTTGGTCACAGACTAAATACATGGTTACCAAGAAAGAGTGATTGAATGATGCAATGACTACTACTATTCCAAAGCTTGTATACAAAATCAAAGTTCCTTTTTGGTATGGTAATAAACGGGAACAGAGCTTATAAGCGGGTTGATGTAGGATCATATTAAAAGGCGAAGTATGAGCGTTATTGTACATGTTTATTGTACACAGTTTATTAAAAAAGAGGAGCAAATATCTCCATTAATGAAAATTTATATTACCTGAAGCTAAGACATATAAAACAAATTTTCAACCCAATAGTGTTATGTATCACCAAGGTGTTTTTACCAATGACTAGTTTTAGGTATCTACCACGGCGCCGGGCGCTATTTCCTGTTTTGTCTGGAACGTTCGATTCGCCAATAGGGTCTAAATTGCCCATTATTTGGTTATCGTAATATAATACCTAGGAAGACAGACGTAGACGAACTCCATTACTCTGTGTTTACTCTGCAAGTACACACGTAGGCTGACGCAGCACTTTCTATTGATATTAATTTATATCTCATGTATTTCTGAGTGCCATCCATCTCAATCTGACTACATCTAACTTTTCTTTGAAAAACTGTTCGTTCCTGTCTTGGACAATGTCATTCAACACCTCAATGTGTCAATTACTACGGGGCACCAAACTCATCGCCTGTTTTTTTTTCAAGCACTGTCTTCTATTTATTTGCCCATGACGTAAGGTATGGGAGTTACCAACTTTCTAGATAAATACAATATTTGAAGAACACAACGGCGTTTTAAATACAAGTTTTAATGAATCATCGGCGCGACGAGATGAATCACAGATTTATGACAATTAGAGTAATTCAATTTCGGTAATTTAGAATTAATTACCAAAACTCATTAGCCATGTAACGGATCTTTAACTGTAAATATTGTATTACGTGAAATATTATTTAGAATTTTGTGAATTGAAAAGTGCTTTATCGACAAAATCTACCATTTCAACCACACAAAGTTAATATTCCATCGTTATTTGTTGGAGAAAAGCGCGAAGTCATCGCAAAATAGCAACAACAAAAAACTTGTCCAACTGCTTATTTACGCATCGAATTGGGCGCCAAGTTTCATGTTTTCTCACCAGAAAAGAACAGTGCGGTATGAGCTCGTTACATGGTGGATTGCTATTATTAATTGATTGAAAAAAGTGTTGAATAAATCCATTTAATATTGCGGCCATATTCATATAGGTATGGTGAATTTTGCAATATGTACGTGGTTACAATGAGCCTTAATATTATCAACCAACCAAAAGCATCCTAGCTAAGAGAACTATTACTGCAACAAATACGAAAGAAACGAATATGTGTTATTTTTCGTGTCTCAGTATCTCGTAAGGTAAGTAATAGAGGGGGCGCACTAGATTTTTTCAGGGCATATTTATTTCCGGCCCTGTGAAACGTTCCATATTTTGACCAAGTATATTCAGTTATATTAGGTGCAATTTTTTCTTTGTAGTCATAGGTGATCTTGTACATTGCAGACACATTTTTAGCAAGATAAACATCGTTCCCACGGTGAGCTGACGTACGAACGATGAAGTAACCGACACGTGGTTACAATGCCGAGTTGATCATGACGCTTGAGGGCAATATTGTAGTAAATATAGTAAAGTCTGAAGTACGATTGATTTCATGGTTTTCAAAACACTCTAGCTTCATCACTCATATACTGAATTACAGAAAACCAAGAAATTTAATGAGCAATCAGAACTTGGAAGTAAGAGTGGATACACAACCAGGCATTTAAAGGCATTATAATTACATCGTAACACATTGCTGCAGGCGCACTGCGCTCCAGTAACCGATTAGATATCCTAAACAACAACAAACTAGACAACCGCTAGATTTGAGTCAGATAGCAAAATAGACAAGATATATAAAACTAGTTATTCGGCTTACAGAAAACAAGCTAATGAATGAATAGAAATTCGAAATAATTACCAACATATCACCTAAGCTCCGACTGTCTATTATTCTACCAAGATTATATTACCAGATAGATCATTGTATGCTACATGCAATGCCTAAAGCTCACCATCTGAATGCTCATATATAACTGTGTTACCTATTCATACAGTTCTCGATAATAAAATCCAATCTCATCCCAAGCCTCGACAACGCATCTGTCACAAACGTCTGGCATTTTCTCCTAAGAAGGACATCCGTGTTGTTTTAGAAATACATCACACGGTAGCGAAAGGCTAATCTTCCGCAGACAATAATTTCGACATTATTGATCAAATGCAGAGACAAAGGTAATGTAGCAAGACAATAAAACGACGTTGTTTCTGAACGGAAGCACGATGCATTCAATTTTCAATTGAAACCGAAATGAACTAGGACTAAAAATAAACATAGCGCCTTGAGATCAATAGAGACTGGGGCTTTAAATGTCAATTATAACGCAGCATGGATATCACTATGTATTCCCCACGGTGTAGACACTTCGTTGCAATAAACTGAAAGCATATCAGCTCAAATTAGGCTCATATTATACAGAAACTGATAACCTGAAACTATGTCTAAATAAGAGCTCACCTACAACTCAAAACACTTGAACATATATAACATGAAACAGGTCTTGAACATCATCCTCATTACAAACTTGTGAAAATTTAATAAGGATAAAGTTACTTCTATTACAATAAAGACGACGAAGAAGCGCTGAGATACATATCTTATCAGAAGCTAATAATACATATCCTGTTAATAGCAGCTAGCGAACGTAATGTTTTTTTTCAGCCACGATAATTGCTTTCTTTTATATAATATTTATGGCAGATCTCCAATGAATTATATTTCTCAATCAAACTGAGCTATTATCTAAAAACCGAGACACCGATAGTGGAAAAACTGACAATAAAAAAACGGTTCACTCGAATAGTAATATAATATCTCCGAGTTATATTGTAATCATAATATTTGGACTCTTCTCAACGCCTCACTGAGCGACGACGTCTTCGCTATTAAAGAGAGAAATAATGTTTTATACACAGTTTACCTCTGCTATGATCAGTCCCTAAGTCTCAATTTCTTCAAAAAAAAATCGTTCTAATAAAATGCGCACTTTAATATGTTAGGTTTTCAAATTAGAATTGACTGGCTGCTAGGAGTTTAATGACGGGAATCGAGGGGTGTAATCATCGTGTTATTGGGCGAACGCTGAAAATAGAAACGCAACATAATAACAGCACATAGTATAATATGAAGTCTCCTTTGCCAGATGGATACATTCTCTATATGTATCTCACGCTTCGCACGAATGGAAATGAATACGTCCCTGAATTGAAGACCACAAAACCTGAAGAGAGGCATTTAAAAAGCCCTGAAACTTCAATACATGAACTCGTTTTGAACTTTAAATTAGATTTGAAATTAGGAAGGGATAGGTCTTGACTCTTGACTGATAGGCACTACTGGGAAAATTACGCATATGTTCCATAATGCCTTGCACTCGACCATCGCTTTATTGGTAATCTTTTTGCCTAATATTTTCGGATATAAAATAGCGCAAACGTACAAAATTTGAACGAAAAATACACTAGTACGTCTAATTTAATCTATTCATGAAAAAGGGGAATCCATGGCTCATTAGGCATTCATATATCGAACTATGGTAATGTGACTTATACAAATCGAGTATTGGCGGGAAGCATATGTAAATTTACGAGCAAATCCACTTAGTTTGCCATGAGTAGTACCAGCTGGGTGGCAGCAAAAGATTAAATTTTTGAACTCTGGCGAACTTTACAGATTTTTCATGGAAAGGTATTTTACCTATATATAAAACTAAGTCGTCTCCTTAAAAAATAAAAGAGACTAGAAGATTGGTATCTCTTTTTCTCTCTTTTGTTAACGGCCTGTTTTCTTTCTGGTTAGAGTATCCGCTGATCTACTGCATTTCACTACGAAGCACTACTACTAAATCTCAATTTTTACTTTAGCTTGTAAGAAGTAAGAAATCTCCGCAGGTAATAATACAATGGATTCTCCGTAATGTTTCGAAAATACCGTTCAAGCGCTCAATACACAATCGGGAGAGAAAGAAAAAATAACAATTTTATTGTGCGTCTCGTCGTTAATCCTTTCAGTTATAAGCGTGGGAAGCGAAGAGCTACTTGTTTACGTCGCAAACAGTCTTAAAAAAAGAATTCGAAGAGTCAGAACGATACACTAATACAGTATGGACACTGACACTGACATGATGATCAGCTGCTAACAACTGAATGGGTCTGGAATTAAATCGCATTAGACAGAGATCACGCAGTGAAATCTTTTGGAGAATTTGTAAGGTATTGACTCAAAATCATATAATGAATACATATAACCTACTAGATCCAAAAATATAGGATTTAACAACGCAGCGATATGATATATTTAGTTTCAGGGAATCAGTAATACATGTAAAAAGAAAACTTAGTATATTTTAGAGGTACATCGAAATATCGCTTGGTAGGACTCGAACCCGCCTCTTTATACGTCAATAACTAACACGCCAATGTAAAAGTGGTAAAAAGGATTGGGTTCGGCTATATTGAATGGGCCACGATACACCGACTATTCGCAGGCGCTATCCCACTACTGAGCGACGCGGGAACTTTTGGCTGCTCCCTTTCGGGCCTGGCCCGGTGCGTTCCTCCTTAGACAACCTGGATGCCCCGAGCTCCCAAGGGGTATCCATATTGACGCCGAACTTAGTGCGGACACCCGGTCAACATAGCGCGACATACCGCAGGGCTCCCATCCTCAAGCCGTTCTCCAATCCCAGCCTCCAAGTCGCTGGATTACAGGCGCATGCCACAACGCCCAGCTGTCTGCACTAGTCTTATATCTCGTATTCTATCCTATTCGTTAGCTCCGCCTCCCCCTGTCAATCACACAGCGCTCAGTGACGCGTGACGCAAGTAGTTCCTGCTATGATTATTGATAATGTTGAATACTTTCTGCATAGACGCGGAACGCAGAAATGAATACTAGTTTGCAAATTACACGATGAACTGATTAAACAATAGTTACATAGTAATTTCAACAGAGTTATTAGTTAGTACGTAGAAGTTAGTAGAATAAAGTAGTCAATTGCAGCATTGAAAATAGATGCCATTATTTTGTGAATACTAACCAAAGATTATGAGTAATTTATACGGAGCCACATGCACCATACAAAGTACGACAGCGAGTGTTAGATGGAGTTAGAACCTTAAAGTCGGACCAGATGTCCACTTGGCTTTGGTGGACAACAACAGTTTGCTAACTTAATTACAAGAAAAACGCGAACGGCTAAATTCAAATAAATGTGGGGGAACAGATGGATATGTAGCAAAAAGGTCGAAAATGGTAAGTAATTTGTGTAATGAAAAGGCGCACACTAACTGAAGTTGCAATTATAGATAGCTTTTTAATAATATTATTGCATAATAGCTGCAAGAATAGCGTCTGATGGACATGAGGGAATATCAGCAATAACAGAACAGACTGTTAATGCAGAATGGTATATTTCTATTATAAAAGGAGTTTATAAATTCCTAGAAGAAAAGAATTCCAGGAAATATCCTATCTATCACTGAGTACGGAAGGCTAAAGCATAGCGATTGAAGCTTACTGTGGGTGGTCTGTGATAAAATCCTGATTGAGCACGCCCACTAACGGTTGATTATTTATTAATTATAATTCACCAGATGAAATATGGGTAATGAAATATGGAATTTTCATTGGGCGCAATTGAGGGGGAACAAGTAGTTCTTGCATAAGCTGTGCAATCAGTAATACTTTTGTTTAATCGACACAAAATCTATAGACACTCAACTTATTGAGTCTTTTCGAGTAGTATTCGAGTGCTCATGTGAAGTAGGAAACGAAAATCAATCAAGTGCGAGAAGAACTCGTGTCGGATGTGTAATAGCATTAACTTATCGTGCGTCGATCACAATGTTAACACAAGGAGCATCATTTTTTGATGAGAGAGTTCGTTATATTGTCGCACAACATTTTCAAAACTAGGATGATGTAATCCACCATATGTGACGATAACTTGAAAACCCAGTTAACTTTCCAGTTCTACCGATTACATTATTCGATTGTAGCCATCACCGATAACAGATATATTATCGATTTCAGGCATAATCCAGCACAATATCCAATATATGATTGTTTTGGATATCAATCATATCACGCGATATAGTAATTCTTTATATATCGCTTAAATACTATACGGTGGATCAAAGACCTGTTTACCGTCTGTGACACACGATGAGTGTATCTTTAGATTGAGCTAGCACTCGAATGTGGTTTTTCGCCAGCTGAATTATCTACTAACCGTGGCATGCGCGCCTGAACTGACGAGTTTGCGTAGACATCGAACAGTGGTTTGGTAAACGTTTAGCTCGCTTACTCGAGTAATTCTCGAACTTTGTACGAGAAGATTCTTTCGGCATTCCGAATAATTTAATAGCGCTCCGAACAGGTGCCACCACGCTTGAGAAAACACAAATGAACAAAAGTGAGGGGATAGGAGCAATCACGAGGAAAACGATAGTACTATTCTATATTTATTCCAGTAAATATGTGGCTTGTGGGTTGCAAAGGAAGTCTAATTTCTCATCAACCCTATGGAAATTATGAAGCTCCATGAATATTCAACTAATATCTTTTTTTTACGTACTTGCAGCAAGTGAAGCGTGTTATGCTACAACAACATTTTATTTTCCAACCCAAAATGGAGTATATTTATAGTGGTCAAATTTATCTTGTGACACCACAGATGTAACATGACAGTAAACATGTCAATTGTCCTTGGCAGATGTCATTAGTGTAATTCTTAGGATATTTTCGGCCCATGACAGAAGTCAAATTGTTTTGTTCATTTTATTTTAGTAGCAGTACGGTGAGTAAAATTGAAATATACAAGTGCACATGTAACAGAATGTCAACAGACCATTAGCTTGCTATTGTTACTACTTATGTTATTACAATCTGTCTACTATTTTGAATGACTGAAAAAAAGGAAATCAACCTAAATTTTGTGGTATTTTTTTGCTAGACCTTCAAATTTCGGGTATGTGCGGTCCCCTAAAACGTGCTGTACCCCTGAAACGTTCTTTACTATCAGAACATGGCTAACAAGCCAGTCGTCAAGAGAGCGTTATTTTATAGACTGAAAGTCGTACTTTCAGAATATTTGGATAGATAACACGATGCCGAATCTACTTGGCCAACAGTCTGCTTTCCTTAGCTATTTTTTTCAACGCGCTGCTATGAAATATTTAACAAGCGGTAAGTTTAAGGAAGACAACAAGAAGCCATACATAATTAATGGAACTAATGCAACGAAACACATTCTTGCGGTATTGGATGCCAATCCAAATAAAAGACGAAATTCCTACATTCGATACCATGATTTGTGTATAATTAGTGCACGATAAAGGAGATATAGATTTCATCTTACAAACAAAACGGTAAGAGTTTAATACAATAAAGCAATTCAGTAACTTGTGCTGTTATTACACCAACTCCTAAAAAAAGGAGATCAACTCAAGTTATGGAAAGTCAGTGAAAAACTGGTTTGGCAAAATATCATAATCAAACAGACATTATATATACAACTATATAACCCCGATATATTCTATATACAACTATTAACATAACCCTACTGTAACAGACATTTCTGCTATTCGAGAACAGATTTAAACAATAAACTACGGAAATTACAAACTTCGGGAATTGGAAGGTAAAAGGTCCTGGTGTACTTTGGAAGGAATTTATATTTTCAACATTAGGAATCGGTAGTCTCAACTGGTAAATTCTAATCGTGTGAACTCTATTGGGAATAACGGACTGACATTCAATACATCAACGTAATAATGGTGTGGCATTAAGTTACCGGGATACTGAATGTCCTCATATCGAGCACAGCACATAAGACTTTCAAATAACAACAACTGCGAGATAGACGTACCTACAGAAAAAACTGTTCCATATGTATTACGTTTGCGAATCCAACACGGTTATAGAATATATTACACAAGTATCTGTAGTGTTGTCCCTCTATAATCCGGACCTTCGGAAGAATTTTGTGAATTGAATTTGGCATAACAGCTTCGAATGCAACAACGCCACATAATTATAACTTCTGTACCTCAAATTGTTTTAGCTCAGAATTCGTGCAAATCTTTTCAAGTCGTCGTAGTGAGATTATACTACATTTAGCACATTCATCCAACAATGCCACTTTACTCCATTGAAATAATTTTTTCAGCCATTACCGCTGGGGCCCCCGCTGGGCCCGCGAATGGGATTACGGAAAATCGGATCATGCGCATAGTTTGGACATTTCCCACACTCGCAAAATCGCATATGCAAATCGTTACAAGCCGGCAATTACAAAAGCAGGCAAACAGAAAGCTCCTCGAGTGTTTGTTAGCTTTCAGCTAGAAATAGAACAAAACAGTGAAGCTTTTGTTTACAACGAATTACGTATATTAAGAATGCCACTACGGTGTCTCTCAATTTTGTTTCCCTTGATTTGGAACCCCTGTTTACCATTGCGAATATTAAGGTAGTTTCGTTGGATTGGATTGAAGTTTGATTCTGTATATGCTATTTCAAATGAGTTTTTACCCACCATAGCCTTCTCAAAATTATCAATGCCGTTTCAACAAAATCAAGAATTACTATTTAAAAATTTCACAAAAAATTGCTTTCTCTGTAGACGGTGTCCAGACAATACCAATCCAAAACCTACCCAAGACAGAAATACCATAGTGAAGTAATACATGATCACTGTTATGTGTAAACATTGGCCGGTTTTTCCAGCGGCGTGAGAATATCGTATTTTGCTTATTTTACGTCACGATAATGAGATTGATCTCGTAAATAAACTGATAAATCTCACGGGTACGAAGAGAGAATCATCAACTGAAAGTTATGAAGTCTTAAGTACAAAGAACGATTTGCTTCGAACTATTCCCAAGAGCAGTTAGGAGGTCACAATAGTCTATTTATATTCTAATTGCAAATTAGTTTGATTGAATGCCTCCATCTGCATAATTGAATAGACTGTTCGTACATTACAATTTAGCTGTGGGTGAGAACAGAAAATACCACACTGACGGAAATTCAACAATATCAGAATTAAATTACAATAGCGAGCTATATACTGACATTCAAATATCAACAGGTTAGCTCTTGCTTGCTGAGCTCAGACGGAAATTTTATATAGGCCGACCCTGATATCTACATAGTTTATTATTTTACAATTTGTAGGGTTGATACTGTTATGACAGCTTATCGAAGTAGTAGCAAGGCCTAACACAAGATATTTTTTAGGAGAAAAACAAACAAAGTGGCATTTTGACTATGTTTGTGATGTACAGTGTTAAGGCTGAGACATAATCCCATGCGGTTGGATTACGTCGGCGCTGACATTACATCGCAAGAGCGATCAGTACACCAAGGATAATGTGCAACATATCTTCAAATCATCTATGCGTAAACAACATATTAAATGCAGAAAACTGCCATATCGCAAGATGAGAACCCCTCATCATGGTCATATTTACCAATACAAAGATGGCATTGATCGATAACGGTTTCTATAACACGCGATAGAGTTAAATTTCTGGAGAGTGGGAAGTAATACAAACGATATCCACGGTATACAATCGCTTACGACTAGCTAATCCGAAGAAAAACAAATGTCTGAAATGTGCTACTTCAAGTCCTTGACCACTTCAAGTGGGAAGTATAATCAGTTGTTTGAATAATTTAATTGATGTATTATTGTCAATTCAAAGTCAGGCCTTTGTTGGTAAGACTGACAGCAACCCGTCTTTTGTACACAAGCTTTCACAGTATATACAGTATGGCTATTTTGTAGAAAACTTAAATAAACTACAATTGCTGTTCCGATAAATACAGAATTACTAAGCAGTAAACAACGAATAACGTAAAAAAGACACGCATGATTGATTTCGCAACCGAAATAAAGTATATATCTAGTACAGTACTGTAAATAATATTTCATGTATGTATATCCTAACACGCGAAAGAAACGGCTCGTTGCACTAGAATGGGTTTAAAACTTTCGTTTGCATGATCGGCGAGGTTATTATCACAACGCTGATCCATATCGCTCAATTTCTGTGCTTTCATTTTTGGAAAAAGGAATCGTGGGTTCACTAGCATCCCCACGTGAGAATTCACGAAAATAATTACCACGCCTCACAAAGCCCGACAGAATATATTCTACATATACCTATAAACAGTACATACTCATAGTTAACCATTAACGTGCAACTAGACATACATAAACTCGCTCGCCTATAAGTCTTTCTGGCCAGGACTTCGTTTCTTCAAGTAAAAGAAGCAAACGTATTGGCCGGCTTTACTTAAACGCTAACTCTTAAATAAGCTATAAAATATTAAAAGCAACTCACGAACTATTGTCGTCTTCGGATTCATATCTTCCACCAGGTTCTGAACTTTTTTAATGCGTTCTGACACTTTGAAGCAACGTCTGAATGACAACGATAAAGAAAAATCCGTCAAATGTATACCCGCCGCCTGTAGGTATATGTGTCTATTTTTGCAGATATGCTTTGTGCATGTGTACCTGTGAATTTTCTGCATTTGGTCACTGATTCCGCCAAATACATCTTCTGCATGATGACACAAACTGGCAAGTTGGAGAAGTATACCAGATAAAGTATGATTCGAAACCTACATAATAAAAGAAACCATTCAGAACATTGTATATATTGCTCGATACAAAGTATCAAACAGTAAATTCAGTATCGCGAGGAACGTGAGTATCTCATTCCAAACAGTCACATTGTCAATCATAATAAAATATTTATATAAACTCTCTCCATAACGTATTTCATATAGCTATAAACGGAGGCACGAAATCTTCGAGATAGTCTCGCTAAAATATGGAATGTATGATAATAAAAATATGACTAGAGTACCTCGTCGAAATCAGTAAACAAAGCTTTCTGCTTCTTTGAATGTCTTTTCAGCTTCCCAGGTTTCACAATTCTGCTCACGAACGGCATACCGTTTGCACCGTGTATGAGTCAAATGTAAATATCGTAGTAATGCACTTTCTATACAGATATTATCTAGATTCTAGACGATAATAGTAAACAGGGACATGTGTGAAGCTGCAAAAGGTGGAATAAAAGTAGATTGTCAAATCTCTTCCCTTACAGTGATAGGTATCAACATTACAGTAGTTTACTGTTGAGTGAATGAAAGAAAACATGAGTAAACGACTTTAGGACCAGGAACCAATCTTCTCAAACAACCGACCCTCATTACACTCGATCTAATTATCCGAAAAGCACTGGTAATCTTCCGATAACGCTTCCCACTAATTACTGTTTTCATTCTCGCTTACGTTAATACCTTTTCACTTTAATTAGCTGATGTTACTCAAAGTCTGTTCATTACTCGCCACTGTTGTATTTGTACATAAATTTACAGGTTACACTTTGCTGTAGCAGTAAAGTGTTAATTACATTACCATATACAGTACTACATAAATTTCACACAAGTCACCTATTGCTGTTACACGATAGGTTTAAAACAGTAATTTTCACTTTCATTCTACGTAGTATATTGTTGAGCAGCACGCAAGACAGATCAGTGCGCAAACGCAATCATGCTAGAATGAAGAGAACGACGAAATATTTCGGTAGAATTAGCCATGAGAAAAAGTCTTATCTCTGCTGACCACTACCGACAGCTTTATTATTGAATGAACATCAGCGTACTGGATGCCATTACGGTTAATCCCGATTTATATGGTACTTGTCTCGTCATAATGATTTGCAATTCCATAATTTAATCCTACGTAGAATATTTGTTAAGTAAGTTAGATAGGAATTAGTAAAGCAAAAGATTTTTTCACTATGATGATACATTTCCTATGTCACTATGACATCCCCTGATTGTCGGTATTGGGATTTTAGGGAAAGAGAACGTGAAAGAATTATAATAAATGACACAGAAAACTGTAAAATTAAATTAAATACCGTGTCTCGAATCTCAGGGTCCGACAAGAACTTTTTGTGCCCTGAAAAATCAGCTCCGTTGCCGGTTGCAGGATCTGAGCAGGAAAAAAGAAGAGGAAAGCATGGACATGGTATACTATACTAAAACAAGACAAATAGATGTAATAATATTAAATAATTTTGATGAAACATCTAAGCGTATACAACTATAGAGTACAAAAAGAGCAGAACATCCAAAAATAGAGCAGAAAGACAACGAAGAAAAAATGAAAAACAAGAACGGAGAGAGAAAAAGAAAAAGAAACGACGAAGTGCAGAGCAAGATTATCATAGAGAGGAGGGAAGAGCATCCAGCAACGTCGCAAGAATTAAACCAAAAATACAACGAGTAAGGCAGGCATCTAAGTTGACACGGTATTAAATATGATATTCGAATTATTTTTCTCAGCGCGTCGCAGAGCAACAGTCAGAATATTATTCGGAAGCAGACGACCCAAGATATCGACCTACGGGAGGGAGATATGGATCTTCTACTCATTTGGGTATAATTGTTAGTTAGTAGCATCCAAGAGGTTGAGCCTACAAGCTGTAACTACGATTGAGCTGAAATGGCGTGAAAAATTATTTCTATTTTGGTTCAAATGGTCTGTAAGAATACCACGGAAACTCACTAAATAAGATGCACCGCAAACATATCCCAGTGATTTACAGGTATAAATGTAAGAAAAATTATATTACTTACGCAGTGTTCTGTTTCTTGTTTTAGACCGTAATCCCGTCATGGTCCTGACTGTCGCGTTCATGATAGTTGGATTTATATTTGCTGCTCTATTTGCAGAAAGAATCTGGAGTAAGTGATCTATAAACAAACCGTAGTGTTACACTTTGATACAACATCTACAGAATACAACACCTTTTCAGGCTTTATAATATGTGAAAAAGTCTTACAATCCACTTCCATCGATAATTCAGTTAACGTGGTATCTCCCAGCTTCACCTCAGAAGTGAGTAAAATTACTCAAATACTATGCAGTAAATAAGCATGGTCGAAAAGAAAGAACATACAACGAAATTATAGAGTAACATATTCAATGTTTATACTATTTTTAGATTTCTCCATTCAAATCAACTACGATATCTCCAGGTACTACTGCTTGGATCCCTTATCCTATCACCAGCGAAGCCCTCCCCAAAGACCATATCATGAGAGCACAAATAAAAATATATGAGATCAATCAGGAGATAGTCACAGTGGACTTGGATGAAGAAAAAAATAAACAAAGAAGTCTGATTATTCAAAATCACGTAAAGTTTCTTTAATACAATGAGCAGGAATTATTCATATGAACTATAAAGAGGATGTTGCACAACGACCCTTTCATAAAGTTCACCTGGAAAAATACAGCCTTAATTAATAGTTTAAATGAATTTCAATCCATTTACAGATTCTTCATGCGTTTGAAATCTTTGGAATGCCGTTAAAAAATCTCATTGTTTTGAACTTTGTAACAATTTCCAACGAACAAAGGCCGTACTGGATGGTGAGGAGAACAGCTACAATATGTAATAGGCTTACGTATATACTATGTATCAATATAATATATAAACATATACTGTATATACCAAAATCGTTAACTCAGAAAACAGCACGTACCAAAACGCAGTTAGAGCTAAATGACACATAGCTTAATATACGCACACTAATTTGTTTTGTCCGTTCAAGATGAAAGCATCATTGTACATGGATATGGAAACTAATTTGCGTCGTTTGATGTGGTATGGGATTCCTTTCAAGAATTATCAAGTTGTGTTTCAAAGGCACGCTCTTTATCTTCAAATATTGTTATGGAAACTCGGAGTAAAGGCAGATGTGTTATCTTTGCAAGGTATAATCCTTACCTTGCGTTCATTAGAATCAGGCATTTTATGATCTATATTCTATACTGTTTCACACTGTGCAAATCATTTCAGTGCAACTTCAGTTCAACGCTTTGGCATATATAGCGTATAGCGAACTAGAAGACAAAGCAAAAATAGTCGCTCCCGATTCCGGATTAATCCCGCAAGAGTGGCAAATTAAAGTAGATTCATACGATGTTCAGGAGTATGACTATGAAATAAACTATGACGAGTGAAAATTCATTTTATTGTTTTACGTGGTACAGTATTTACAATGGCTGCGGACCGTAGAGTATGGCCCCAGTAAACATTTTCATGGAAAGCATTGTTTTTGTATCAATAGAAGAAAAAATCGCAAGAATATTTATATCTACCTAATTACGTATCTATGACGTAATAAAATTATTACTATACTGTAATTCTAGATTTTTATACGGTACTTGTTTTGTCATAATGTCGCGCAATTCCATAATTTAATTACTTTGTATTACATTTGTTAAGTAGGATAGATAGGAACTGTTAAAGTATGTAGTTCTCAGATGACTTTTTCATTATGATGATACATTTCCTATGTCACTATGACATCCCCTGATTGTCGGTATTGGGATTTTAGGGGAAGAGAACGTGGAAGAGTTGAAATAAATGACGCAGAAAGCTGTAAAATAGATTTAGATACCGCGTCTCGAATATCAAGGTCCGCCAAATACTTTTGGTGCTCTGAGAAATTAGCTCCGTTGCCAGTTGCAAGATCTGTCCAGGGGAAAAAACAAGGAAAGCATGGACATGGTACAATATACTAAAATAATACACGTTTGATAATATTGGTAAATAGTTCTGATAAATCATCTAAGCGTATACAACTACAGAGCACGGAAAGAGCAGAACACCCGAAGAAAACGAACTAAGAAAAAAAGAAAAACGAGAACGAAAAAAGAGAAAACGAAGAGAGGGGAGGAAGGAGAAAAAGAAAAGAAAACAACCGAGTGCAGAGCAAGACGATCATAAAGAGGATGGAAGAGAATCCAGCAACGTCTCAAGAATAAAGCCAAGAGGTTGAGCCTACAAGCTGTAACTACGATTGAACTGAAATGCCGCAAGAGATTTTTTTTTTAGTTTTAAATGGTCTGTAAGAATACCACGGGATCTAACTAAATAAGATGCACCGTAGTATATCGAAGTGATTTACAATTATAAATTCAAGAAAAAAAATTATATTACATACGCGGTGTTTTGTTTCCTGATTTAGACCGCAATCGCATCAGGATCCTGACTGTCGGGTTCACGATACTTGGATTCATAACTGCTGCTCTATTTGCAGAAAGAATCTGGAGTAAGCGATCTGATGATGAAACAAACCGTAGTGTTAGACTTTGATACAACATTTACAGAATACAACACCTTTTCAGGCTTTACAACATGTGAGAAAGTCTTACAATCCACTACCACCGATATTCCGGCTACCGTGGTATCTTCCAGCTCCACCTCAGAGGTGAGTAAAATTACTGAAATACTATGCAGTAAATAAGCATGGTCGAGAAGAAACAACAATATTCTCTGTTAATAATATTTTCAGATTTCTCCATCGATTTCTCAACCATTCAAATCAACTACCAAACCTTACTCTACTACTACGTCGATTTCTCAACCATTCAAATCAACTACCAAACCTTACTCTACTACTACGAGTACAACTCGAGTTACTACCGCTTCGACTACTTACCCTACTACGCATTTGACTGTAACTGCAGCTCCTACTGCTTGGATCCCTTACCCTATCGACCTCGTAAACCTCTATATAGACCATATTATGGATCTAAAAATTAGATTATATGAGATCAATCGGGAAAATGTCGAAGTGGACACCACTATAGAAAATGATGAAATGGATGCTGTTATTCAAAATCACGTAAAGTTTCTTCAATACAATGAGCAAGAATTATTCATATGAACTATAAAGAGGATATTGCACAACGACCCTTTCACAAAGTTCATGCGATAGTTTGCTATCGATAATACTTGGTGATGTTGGATATCAATGAAAATCTTTCCTAAAAGAGTCGCAGTTTGCATGAAAATAATAATCTAAAATTTAGATTCTAAATGAATGTTAATCCATTTACAGATTCTTCATGTGTTTGAAATCTTGGGAATGCCGTTAAGAGGTTACTATGCTACATTCTTCCAACATTCGTATGATCCAGGGAACCGGTACTGGATGGTGAGGAAAACAGCTACAATATGTAATAGGCTTACATATATAATATGTATCAATATAATATATATATATACGAGGTCTGCGAAGTAGAAACCACATATTTATTTAATTATTTGAATATATTTATACGTATTTTAAACCATTATAAATCATTCACACACTCTTATTTACCATATTAACCTTGTCCCCAATCATTTGACCTGTTATTCAATTTTTTTTTAACTTTTAGAGCTTAAACATACTAGTACTGTATGGCACGGCATTTATCATGCAATATTACATTAAAATACATACAATAGTAAAGAGAATCCGCGAAATTGAACCGCAATATAGCGAGGGACGACTGTATAGCTAAATATACACACACTAATTTGTTTTGTTCGTTCAAGCTGACAGTGTCATTGTACCTGGATGTGAAACACAATTTGCAACGTTTGATGTGGTATGGCATCCCTTTCAAGCCTGAATTTTCGAACATTGTGTCTCAAAGGCTCGGTCAATATATTAAAATATTGTTATGGAAACTCGGATTAAAGGCAGATGTGATATCTTCGCAAAGTATGATCCTTACCTTGCATTCATTAGAATCAGGTATATGATGATCTATACCTTATCACACTGTGCAACACATTTCAGTTGAATCTCATTACAATGATTTGGCTCAATCAGCGCTTAGCGAATTAGGGCAAGCAACGGTAGTTTCTCCTGATTCCGAATTAATTCCGCAAGAGTGGCATATTGGTGTATATTCAAACTATGTCCAGGAGTATGAATATGAAATAAACTATGACGAATGAAAACTTATTTTTATTGTTCCACGTGGTATTGCAATGGCTGCGGACTGTGGAGTGTATATTCAGTAAAAAAATCTTGAAAGCAGCATTGTTTTGTAACAATAGAAGAAAAAAAAACCAGGAGAGGTTTTCAGAAAGTTTGTTACATAGAAAGATTATGAATTGAAACAGGAAAGGTTGTGCTGTATTCGGACTGTTATGATATCAAAAAAGGAGAAGCACGGTGAATCACCTGTATCTGAATATTTACACACGAAATTAAAAAGTAAAAAACGTGTTCATTTTAGCAAGCAGCTTCCCAGTGATGGATCTACTAACATCCCAATATTCCCAAGCTCAGATCACAGTAAGACGATCATTGTATGCTACCCTAGTAATCACGAGCTAACAAAATAATTTATTAACAGAAAGCTTCAGGACAGTGCCAGAAAAGGNAGACCTCCCTTTGGACTTTGAAAGCAGAATCCTAACACTTTTTCCTACGGTAGGATCTGATAAGGTGGATAAAACGAAGCGTAAGCATGGTAAGAAGGAAGTAGGCGATATAAAAAGCCATGAGGTGGTGTTAGTTGCAGCTTATGATTAGCAAAACTGCAGTCCCATCATCTTGATAGGACAAAAGGAACATAGAAGTCCTGGAGAGAAAGCAGATAGGGCGAAGAATAAAAAAGGAAAAAGTGAGAACAAGAAAGCACGGAAACGCGGGAGAAAGGATGAGCAAGTAGTATTCTAGAACAAGGGTCTCCAAACTGGGTCCACATTAATCCGCTAAAATATTTTATCAGGCCCGTTAGAACTTGAATTATATATATAGATAATATATTAACAGAAACTAGAATTTCTGAGGTTTTCAAATGCACACCCATACTAAATGATTCTTGTTTATTCTATACAAGGTATTCAGCTTATTAGAGTTGTCTCTTACGGTAACCTTTTAGAGATAACCGGTCCTGACTGCACTGGGAATTTTTTCAGCAAACTTTAGATTGCAGTTACAATAATTTTCTTGTAATTTAAGAGGCAACATAGAAAAAAGGCACCTTACACTGATCTAAACTCTTCACGCAAATCTTCGGAAGCGATGGATTTAAAGGCTGAAGGAAGTGGTAAATTCAAGGATAATACGAAGGAGTTTTGTTAGCTAGAATAAAAGGCATTTTGAAAAATTGTTTCTTTCGTTTTAAGATCCGGACGGTTACGCCGTCATGATGTTAACTGTGGGAATATCACTGCTCGGGCTCATGATTGTTGGTCTGTTCATGGAAAAAATTCTAAGTACCGTGCATATTTTTTTATGCGTAACTACATGCATGGCTGGTAGATATATATATCTATTAAGAAACAATATTTAATATACTTCAGGCTGGGAAACATGTGGCATCAATACTACCTCAGGTCGCAATTCTGCCAATAATGTAAACCTCCTATACCAGATACTACCTACTCCTGGGGTTAGTATCCTATAAGACGCTCATATCAAAACCCAACTCTAGAGGGCATTCTGTACAGCTCATAACTCCGCCAAAAAGTCTAAAAAATAGTTTCTGCTATTTTGGGATCTTCCAGGGCTTCCCATACTTTTTGCTAGCGACTCCTTTTAATTTATCAAAATTTTCCGCGACCTTTCATGTTTGACAGTGATAAACAGTTCAAAATATACATTTTAGATATTTCATTGAAACAGTTAAATCTTAACTTCTAGTACTCGAGAA